>ML777762.1:90632-133467 GCA_009831015.1 Picea engelmannii | reverse complement strand
CCCATAGTACACTGTTGAAAAAGGAGAAGGACAATTGCTAGGCAATTGCATCCTTCACTCCAAGGAGACCTCACAACAATGCAATTTTATGCTCGATGAAGATTTTGTTGAAGATGTAGATGTTTCTACATATATAATGAAGTAGATGCACCAATGAGATGTCCTTATCTATCCACTTGCTATGATTGGAAGGAAGAAGATCCAAATCCCCTTCATTCATGGTATTTTTCCAATACAAATTTCATTCAGCCTCTGCATAGATCGAAGGGTCGGATGTCAGAACCATGTAGATATGCATGGGAATTACTGGTTTTTTGGCTATGAGAGCATGCAGAGCTTCCTCAAATTGAGATATCATCCTTCTAGGATCGACATGATCATCCGCAAGATCACCGGTTGTCGGTAGGATGGACTATCCACACTTGGGTATCTGAAGTGGCTCATAATATGCATGCTCAAGATCTTTCGAATCTGATTTGGAAATTAGATCTGAAATTTGATTCAATTGGGAGGCAACATCATCTCGAAATTTTGGAACAAGAGGATGTGCAGAAGTATTTGCATGTGGCTCCTGAGATGCATGCATGGGAATTTCTTCAAACCGAGAAGCTTGTTCTTCTGGTGGATTTTTTGTTGGCTTTGTCTTGTCAATCTTCGACATGCTTTCTTCAAAACCTTCCTTTATCCTGAATAGGACCTCCAATTTAGTCCATGCTTCATCTGGAGTTGAGAGTGATACCACATGAAATTGAATTTCAAGAGAAACAAACATGCTAATAAGTCCGGAATCCATATATTATTTGTTGATCAAATGATTTTTCTCATTGATAGAAACATGCTCTGCTTTTGTTGCCATGGTTATTCAATATAAGCCTCTACTTATGAGAAGAAGAAGAATCTTTGGCTTCTAATCTAAGTGATTGTATGGCGTAAGAAATGATGGCGACGAAAGTAATTCCATTCTTTCTGACTGCTTCAATCTTCTATACCTGCAAATGAGTGCTTGTGCAGCTTCTTCCTAGCAACCCATGGGATATGATACCATGTGAAGTTTGGGTGAGACTTGCATAGAGAATCTATCTAGTAGTAATTCACTCAAATCTAGAGAGAGAGGGAGAGAGTTATTCTACTATCCAAGAGTGAATAATTTACAATATATATATAAGCTTCATGACTTAACTAATGCGCCATAGTAGTAATCTAGAGAGATGTGGACACACACTGACATAAACCAGAGTGATCTATCACTTAGTCCTAGTTAAATGGCCATGTAATAATCAGTTAACTGACTAACACAAGTGGAGTGAGGATAATCTCATGCATACACATGCATAGTTCTCTCCTAGCCTTGTGCATGTGATATGCGTCCTCCTGGTGATGATACCGAGGTGAGCATGAAACACTTGGTGATAAAATCGAGGTTGCCATGCATGACTCTATTCCAATACTCCAACTAGAGTGTAACCAAGTCAATACTGAAGAGAAGGTGGTGCTCTATTTTAGTGGGGAATGTTCTCATCTATGGGTGGCACCCTCAACATAGACTAGTAAACTTAGGAATATATATACTAGGTGGGTGTGTAATATCTCCAACAACAATGACTATATTAGTCTTCTAAATATACTAGTCTCACTCATTACTCATGTACACCTTGTATCAAATTGGCCTACATTTTACTTATACATGTCAACCCTTATATTGTCAGTGTGCATAACACACCCTCCCTTGGGGTAACAACATAGTATAAAAATATTTTCCATCAAAGCTTGGTAGTAGAGAGTTTCACATAAGATGAAGCTAGATAATAGAATTTCCTCAAAAATTTTGTCACTTGATGTTACACTTGATTATTCGTTCATATATATCATATCCTTATTCACATTGATCTCTCATACTTTGACGTCACATGGTTGTTTTTTCTTTCATTCTATGCAATGCTGCAATTTTTCCAACTTTCTATAGTTGCATACTCCTTTGATTCCAAGAATATAGTTGTGTGTTCCATATATTTCTTTAAAAGTGAGGATGTTGTGATGCAATTTCTTGTCTAGACTTTATTAACAATGAGGAAGTTGATACAATTCCATTTTGGATGTGTTCTTTTGCATTCATAATTTTTTTTATCAATCTCCCTTTATTAAAGAGCAAAACATTATAACCTTTAAGCTTGGTTTTTTTATTGCATGTGCCTGAGAGAGAGTGTCACCAAATATTTTCTTCAAGTTTTCTAATTTGTATTTTACCTTTTCAAAATGGATATCAACTTGTTCAAGTATTTTTTTAATTATCTTGTACATTCTCTCCCAACTCCTCCTAAAGTTGGAGAGTGATTCTACCCTTCAATTCCTTTCATCATTCTTGAATTATTTGTTGGATTTATGATTTGACTCCTTATCTATTTAAGACTTCTTCAATTTTTCTTTGATATGTCCCCTTCAACTATCCTAGTCCTCTCTTCATCTGTCATCTTTGATTCTACCTTGTGTCGATGCATTTTTGTACTCATAACTTTGTTAAGAAGGGATATTACTATAAATCATAAAACTCCTTCTTCAATTTATCCACCTTTCATTCTTTGAAGCTTCTGACCTTCTTCATAATAACTTGATTGAGGGCTAACAAGTTGGAGATCTTATCATCTTTCTAATTAGTAAGCTCCTCTTTTACTTTATTTTATTTATCTATGATTTTCTACATAAAAATATCCATTTAGAGGAATCTCTTCAAACTCTTTTACAGTGATTAGTTTTATTATTATTATTTCACCCAAACTAAACCACCATTTCATCTTTAAAGCAAGTAGTTATATAGTATATCATTCTAATTTCTCCTTATAACTTATAACCATTTACTCAGATAAATCCCATCCTTATCTCAATTTAATTATGGCATTTCCTTAAATTCCCTAATGCATTCTTTAAAACACGTCAAATTCCACTTCAATATGAATTACACTATAAACCATACAAATTTTACAACAATTGCTCAAATACTTCACCCATTGGCATTTTCAAAACCCTTGATTTTGAAACCCCGCATCTTTATAAAGACTATCCAATTCTTTCAATATATATATATATATATATATATATATATATATATATATATATATATATATATATATATTCTCCTTTATTTTCTCTTCCAAACGCCTCTTGAAACACTTGATTTGAACCTAACAATAAAAATTTATATCAAATTTAAGTTGATATGCTATTTGGAACCCTTTTATTGGACTATACTACAAGTTGACCTTATACTTGCTACATCGATGTGATTTATGGTTATTAGTCCCTACTGTAGGCATAGAGGGACTATAGTGATCGATAATGCATTGACCACATATTATTTTTTCCTTTGACCCGAAATATTTGCGCAATACCTATTGTTGGAGCTATGGAATTACAAGCATATATTTTTATATAATAAAAAGTAACATATATGTACTGATCTGATTGGACAAGAGATTGGAGGTCTTATTGTCGGCTTCACTATTCCCAATGTACTATATGGCAACATATCCAAAGTTTTTCTCGTAGACAGTATTTTTTAATCATATATGTTTCCTCTATATTGCTTGAAGGTCAATTAATGCTAGCATTAGTTCAAATGTTTGTATTAACATTTTTTGCTAGGCGAATATATCCGTAAGTTTTCATATGTGCTGAACATATTGAAATGTTTTGATATCCAAGCTTTGTAGTGATTGAGAATTCCAAATTTTATAGCATCTTTGGCGGATGCATATTTGTTGAAATGTATTAACATTTATTCTGCGATGCATCAGTAGGCCTGACTGCGTAAATGTTACATGACGCGACGTCCTCCAACACCCCTGACAGCTTAAATGTTTGCATATCGCGAGGTCCTTAGACAGCCTGACAGTGTTAAATGTTTATGTAAATACGCTTCTCGGATTTCTATACAGTTACAGTGAATTTGCATAGTCTTATTTGTCCACCGCCAGTATGTTTGATGCTCGTAATCGTTGAAGCTACATACATTCTTTACTGGTTGAGTGAGTGCTTCTTCTTCGTTGGTTTCTTGGTTGTTGCTTATTGTTGTTTGGTTCACGATTCGACCTGCGCTTCTGCATTTCATCGTTTTGGAGTAATTTTTGATGCCATAGTTCCATTTTATGTTCCTTGTTTGTTGTTCAGTGTTTGCAGTTTGCAAGTAACAATGTTTGCTTATTTGTAGTCACATGTTTGTTGTATGTTTCTGGTTCCTTCTGTGCTTGGGATGTAGTTTCATAATCATTGGAAATACATATGTTGTTCACTGGCTCAATGGTTCTTGTTGGTTTGTTGGTTCGTGGGTTGTTGGTTCTGTTTGTTTGGCTGGGGTTTGCGCTTTGGGGCCCTGAGGGTGCAGTTCGGCATGTTCGTGCTTTCTCACTGCTTTGGTCCTTGTTGTTTTATTTTGTTTGATTCGGCTTTGCAGGGTTGGGGTGCAGTGGCGGTGGTTGGAGATTTTATTTTTTCTTTTTTTTTGGATTATTATTGTTTTTTGGGGGCGCTTTACAGTGTTCAACCCTTCCACCAATGAGTCGACATGCAGTTGTGTTATTTACCATGTTTGTTGAGGCCGATATCTATTATTCTGAGAGATTTTTCTGGTGTTCTAGTCCTGCCATGAAAGAAACTAGTTGCATGCAAAGTTGTTGGAGGATTTCATGTGAAGTTACGATATCTGTTGTTTTTTTGTTGGAATAAAGCATATATATGCATGCTACATTTATAAACCACGTATGGTCAGATGTGCAGAAACAACATTACATGTTCTTTCTCCTCTACATAGATTGGTGTGTGCACGATACAATTTGTGTTGTACTTGAGATATGATATGTACAACAAAGACTCTGGAAGATTGTGTTTTCATGTCTGGAAGCATGTCTAAGTGGTTTGCCACAGAAAACTGAGAACTTGTATTGTGGGCACAGCAGTCTGTGTAGAGGATAAAGAACATGGTTAAAGGGCATATGTGGATAGATTGCAGGGAAAACCAGAAATTGTTTAGCTACGGCCATGCAATTGCGTGATATTTTGTGCCTTGTAATATATTTTGGCCAGGGAAAAAAAATCTTCGCGTTTACAACCATGGATAGAGAAGCATAAAGGTCCATGTTTCTGTCTTTCTAGACTGTTCGTTCAATCAGTTTTTTTGCATGTACATATTGCTTGTTCTCCGATGAATACCAGCTTCCATTGATGTTCATTGAATTTTGTGCATTCCCACATTCAAATAAACAGAGTAGCTGGAGAAAACGAGGGAGTCTTGACTGCATTGGTTGAAGAGGATATAGAAAGGTGTGTGCTTGTAATATTGTTTCATATTGCATTGTTTTGTATTTCATTTATGGTCTGTATATTTGTTAAACTAGTTGTGTGCCTTCCTACATGGTAAGTTATCTTGCTTACATCCGTTCCTTCCTGCACACTAAGTTGGTTCATGTCCATTGTGTTTGTGTTGCATTGCTGCATTTAAACAAACACAGTGGTTGGGCAGGACGAAGGACTCTTTGACGGGTAAATAGACGTCTTTATCTTTCTTTTGGATCTTTGTCTTCATACTAACTTGCGTTCATGTCTATTGCATCTTTGACGTTGTTGCCTTGGAAAAAACAAGTTGCTTGGACAGGGAGATGAGTTTTTCTATGCAACAGCAGAGGGTTTTGTGGTGCAATCTTCTAAAAGGTATACCAAGTGTGCTGGTAAATTAAATATACAAACCGGGTGGAGGCATATAATATTAGACTTGAAAACAATGACTTTGTAGTAAGGGGCCTTTCTGCGCTGCCTATTTCTACTTTTTCCATTTTCTATTATCCCTTTTGTTTTCTAATTCATTTGGCCAATGTGCTTTCCGAAAATTCCTTCGTGCGTCAGTTGGTGGACTAACGGATTCACATATGTGGTCGTGCTTCTACCTTCTTCCATAGCTGCGCACTTTCTCAATTGTAGGTGCCAAGCTGGCAGGTTGAATATTGCTCCCCTGGCTTCCGGGGGTCCGCGATATACAGATTGGCCATGGTGCCCTGTGCTGACGCCCTATTTACTGTTAAACATTTGTCCAGCTAAAAAATTCAGGTGCATGCAGTTTTACGGTTTTTTGTTCCTTCTGATGGACAATCTATAATGCATATGCTTGTTTACTCCTTATGTTCATCTGCACATGCTTGCATCAGAAAAAGTTGGACTAGTGACATGGGCATTAGCAGTCATGCATCCCAAACATCGGCAGACCGACAAGGCCAAAGGTAAAGATGTATAGGCTCTGCTCTTACTATGTTTACTAAACAAATTTCCTGGATTATATATTCGTCTATAGCATGGTTTTGACGAATATATTTGTCTATATGTTGATGTCATCTACAATACATGGTTTGCAGCTCGCAAGAAGTATCAATAAGTACAAGTGAGACGTCGAACGTGTTGCATGTTCCGCAGACTAAGAGATTTGGTTGCGAAACTCTGGCTCCATATTTCATCAAAACTATGATTATACTTGTAGCACACTACCATTCACTTTAGTTTTCTTGTTCCAAAAATGTCACCAAGTCTAGAGTTGTGACATCCAAAGTATAGTCAATAGAGGGCTTGAACAGCCACCAAACTGGACAAGTGTTCATCGGGGACATAATCGTTGTGTATAGCACCCATTTGGACAAGGCAAACAAAAGTAGATTCATTATGCATGATGACATGACAGACAAGGACGTTGTGATGACAGTCACATTAATTGTTCCTCCACAACTTGTGCACAAACATGCAGAAAAGATATTGCCGCGTAATGGAATATCCATTACAAATTTTAATATATTGCCCAAAACAGTATATGACCGTGGTGATTGCGATTGAATTATTTCATTGAACGAAACAAGCATTATGGAAAAAATTCTCGTTGTTTATTCAAAATATTGTTTCGTCCCGGACTCGAATATCAGCCAGCTTGCACAGAGCACTGATATTTACCCAATCGAAATGATCGGGGTTGTTGTCACATTGGTGAGAAAATTTGTCTCTCAACACATTCTTCATATAAAGGATGGAGAGTTGGAAAAGAACAAGGCAATGGTACCGATTTTGATATTCAATTTTTTCCCTTACTTTCACATGTGCATGTATGTCAGATAAGTTACACAAATATTGCACTGTTCCATGTAGCAACTACAATTGTTTGATACGTATTCAGATTTTTTTCGTCAATGGAACAGCAATTGCATAGAGGGAAGATTCCACTTATGTTGTTCAAAAATATAACAAAAAAGAGGGATGCTAGAGAAAGGGTCTTTCGGACAACCCAGGCAACATTTGTAATAGAGTTGCAAGCAGATATAGTAGAGGATCTGAAGAAACTAGCTAGCTCTACAACTGTTGTGCATATACATCCACAAAATCATACTCACTTTGCTTATAGAAATAGCCTTCAACAAATTTATGTGTATGCTTAATTATTATTATTTTTTTAAAGGGCAAGGGGGGGCTGTAGTTGTGTATTATATTGTTCAATGTATTAATTCCTTTGCTCATGTTCCCAGTTTGAAGGTCTTTTAGTTGCAGCCAATGTGTACTCGACCCCCTTTGAGCCTATATGTGCAAAATGCAACTATGTTGCTTCTACCTCTGCTTTGATAACTGATGATACGATTGATTGTCTGCGATGCGGTGAAAAATGTCCATATATATATGGAAATTGCATGAATGTTGTTATCTGAACCGTGGGCAACACAACCGTGCATTGTACCCTTAGGCAGACTCTGTTAGAAAATGTGCTTCCTGAGTTGGCAGGGTTGTCGTATGAGACGTATGTACAGAAAAAGGCAAGCAGTGTCTACATGCTACGATAGCTTCGGATACACAAAAAATTCACCTTGAATGAGGACAATGCAATTTTTCCTATAGGCTGAAGAAGGGCAAAAAAAAAATATATATATATATATCAAACTTTGGCAGAAAACGAAAATACCTCATGTGTCACTGTAACATTTGTTGAACATCTAGATGAATGTTCATTGGACTTGGCCCATATCTCTGTAATCCCCATCTATGGCATGGCCTCAGTTATTTTGTACTGGGAACATATACCAGAATCAAGAGAAAACGAATGCGGTGACGTCTTTAATTTGTAATCAAATTGTTTGGTGCAAAGGTCGATGGGTTATGCTCTATGGAAACTTCTGGGAACTTGCTTGTGGCCTGTTTAATGTATGGTTGGTTCTTGGTTATCTGATTTTTCTGTCAATTTGTATACCATGGAACTCCAACTATTCTTTGGAGCAGATGGAACAATATAATTGAAGTTTTTTGCCAGGTGGCCCGCAAATCCGCCTAATAATTTCTATGGCGTTGTGACGCAAATGTACTATGTGGCTTACTTTAGCAGATTTCCTTGATCGATGAACTTGGTCAAATTATTGTTCTAAAATAATTTGAAATCAACGAATATATAGTTAGAGGGCTTACATCGATGAACCTGGTCAAATTAAAATTCAAATTGGTCGTTGTTTTGGCATTTTTGCTTATTCGATGAACTTGGCAAAATTCATATCCTTGAATAATTTGAAATCAACGAATATATATTGTGCGAAGTGCAATTGTGCTATGATATGAACAACAGGGCCTTAAAATTCAAATTGGTCCTTGTTATGCTTGCGGTGATAGAATTTTAAAAAAACTTTCTTTTGTTTGCTTCATTTTTTTTAAAATAAGCGATTTAACATCCTTTAATAATTTCATGTAATTCACGTGTACAATATCAATAGTTAATATAAATAATTTAGTATTTCAAAATAATGTTTTTGGATAAAGTTCGATCGGATGAGCATCCCTAAACAATTGCAATCTTGAACCCACGACACGTGGAGTCCGCAAGTCCGGATGTCAATTTGTATATCGCGAAAGTATGGGTGATATTTGCAGAACACATAACAAAAGAGGCTTGAATTTCAGTCCGCCAGGCCGAGAACCTGCGATCCAAAAAGTGCCCAAGTTTGGAACGAGGGATCCGCATATAGATTTCATACGGGATTGCTACGAGACAATAAAAGTGCAATGTTCAGCCAACGAGCCCGAGTCCGTCTGTCCATTTGTGCATTGCGGAAGTCTGGGTGCTATTTGTAGGGCACAGAACAATAAAACCTCAATTTTCAGCCCACCAATCCGCGATCCAAAAAGTGCCTGAGTATGGAATAAGGAATGCACATGTGCTCTATAAAATCTCATGTCCATAATTAAAAAAAGTACATGTTTACTATGTATTGGTCGTTTGTCGAAAAACTTTTATATCAGTCGGTTCAACAAAATGAACATTGTCCTCTGCTTAAATTCCGCAAAATCAATATGTAATATTAATAACTTAGTATTGAAAATACTATTTTTTTATATGTTGGATAGTTGATAGGGATTTCCATCCGTAAACAATGACAAATCTGAACCCGCCAGCCATCGGGTCCATCTGTGGACTTGCATATCGCAGAAATCCGAGTGTTATTTGAGGAGACGGAACAATGAAAGCACAATGTTCAGCCAGCCAGCCCCAAAATCCCCGATCAAAAAAAGTTGCTAAGTATGGAATTAAAAGGGGATCGCTATGGAAGAATAAAAATGCAATGTCCATTGAAGCAGTCCACAAGTCCTCCTATCAATTTGTATATCGTGGAACTGTGGGTGGTTTTGTAGAACACGAAACAATAGAGACTCTATTTTCAGCCCACAAGGTCGTGAACCCACGATCAAAAAAGTGCCCAAGTATATTATCAGGGATCCACATATGCTCTATAAACTCTCATGTCCATACTTTATATAGAGACACATGTCCACAAGTCCACCTGTCAATTAGAATATCAGGGAAGTCTAGGTGCCATTTGTAGAACATTGAATAATAGATACTCAATTTCCAGCCCGTTAGGCCGCGAACCTGCGATCCAAAAAGTGCCCAAGTATGGAATGAGGAATCCACATATGTTCTGGATCAATAAAAATGCAATGTTCAGCCAAGCAACCCGTAGGTTCTCCTATCAATTTTTATATCACGGAAGCCTGGGTTCTATTTATAGGGAACGAAACAATAGAGACTATATTTTTAGTGCGGCAGGCCGCAAGCCCGTGATCCAAAAAGAGCCCAAGTATGGAACGACGGATCCGCATATGCTCTATAAAATATCATGTCCATACTTCCTATAGAGACTCATCTCCACAAGTCTTCCTGTCAATTTGTATATCGCAGAAGTGTACGTTCTATTTGTAGGATACGAAACAATAGATACTCAATTTTCAGTCGGCCAGGCTACAAACCCGCGATCAAAAAACTGCCCAAGTAAGCAATGAGGGATTTGCATATGTTCTATAAAATCACATGTCCATACTTTATAAAAGATGTTTACTATGTATTGCTCGTTTGTCGAAATACTTTTATATCACTCGGCCAACTAGATTGTACAAATTTTCTCGTCTAATTAAATTCTGCAATATCAATATTTAACAGTAATAATTTACCGCAGGTCTACTTCTAAATCTGTATATCGCGGAATTATGGGTGTTATTTGTAAAGCGCAGAACAATAGAGGCCCAATTTTTTTCCCAGCAGCCCGAGAGGCCCCGATCCAAAAAATTGGCTAAATATGGAATTAATGCAGACTCGCTATGGGACAATTAATACGGAATCCGCCTGTCTATTTGTATATCGTGGAAGTGTGGGTGCTATTTGTAGGACATGAAACAATAGAGGCTCAATTTTCAGTCTGCCAAGCCGAGAATCCGCAATCGAAAAAGTGCCTAGCTATGGAATGGGGGATCCGCATATGCTCTATAAAATCTCATGTCCATACTTTATAAAAGTACTTGTCGATTTACAAATTCCACCACATAAAAATTGATGATCGATATGTCACTGAGATGCAATATGGCCATCATGCAATGTTGATCCAAGCACAATGTTCAGTCAGCCAGCCCTAGAGTCCCCGATCAAAATAAGTGGCTAAATATGGAATTAATACAGGATCGCTACGGAAGAATAAAAATGAAATGTGCAGCAAAGCAGCTCGCAAGTCATCCTGTCAATTTGTATATCGCGGAAGTCTGGGTGGTATTTGTAGAACATGAAATAATAGAGACTCTATTTTCAGCCCGCCAACCGCGAACCCGTGATCCAAAAAGTGCCCAAATATGGAATGAAGGATCTGCATATGCTCTGTAAAATCTGATGTCCATAGTTTATATAGAAACTTGTTTCCACAAGTCCACCTGTCAATTTGATATTGCAGAAGTGTAGTATCTATTTGTAGAACAAAAGATACTCTATTTTCAACCCGTCAGGCCATGAATCCGTGATCCAAAAAGTGCCTAAGTATGGAATGAGGGATTCGTGTATGTTCTAGAACAATAAATTGCAATGTTCACCCAAGCAGCTCGTAGGTCCTCCTGTCAATTTGTATATCACAGAATTGTGGGTGTTATTTGTAGAGCGCGGACCAATAAAGGCCCAATTTTTTACCCACCGGAATGAAAGCCCCTAATCCAAAAAACTAGCTAAATATAGAATTAATACAGAATCGCTACAGGACAATAAAAGTGCAACGTTCAACCAACCAACCCGCAAGTCTGCCTGTCTATTTGTATATCACGGAAGTGTGGGTGCTATTTGTAGGACACAGAACAATAGAGGCTCAATTTTTAGCCCGTCGGGCCGAGAACCCGCAATCGAAAAAGTGCCTAAATATGGAATGAGGGATCCGCATATGCTCTATAAAATATCATATTGATAGTGATTATCATCCCTAAACAATGGCAATATTGAACCCCCCAACCCTTGATTCCATCTGTCGGTCTGTAGATCGCGGAAGTCTAAGTGCTATTTTGAGGACACAGAACAATGAAAGTGCAATGTTGAGCCAGCCAACCCGCACGTCTGCTTGTCAATTTACAAGTTCGGTGACATACAAATTGGCGATGGATATGTCACTGAGATGCAATATGGTCATTGGCCCTTCACGTCTCCCGAGTATATCTTCTGTCATTTTTCTTTTGTAACCCGCCCGATCGATTTCAATGCTTTGGTATTTGTTGGAATCGATTTCGCCATCACCATTGCCTTCGTACTTGTTTCCAGATATGCAATAATTAAGCTTTAATGCTAATAGCCATCCTGCAGGAACCATTAAGATTGTCATTAATGTCCGAAAATCCGGAGAAGTTTGTCATTACTACAAATTAAACTAATATTTGCGCACAAGTATGTTATCATTTCCAAGTATTCATTTCAAAGGTGATGCAATCTTTTTCTTTAGTGTGCTGACGGGTTGGTGCTTCTAAGAAATTTGTAATTCTTAATCTATATTCGTCGTCACCGCTATCTTCGCACTTTTTTCTAATTGTCCAGCTAGTAAGCTGTGATGGTGACAACTCATTCCGCATGAACCCCGGAAACTGTCATTGATCAACGAAAGGCTCGAGGAGATATTCCATTGATACGCATTAAACCATAATTTACGGAGGGTTATATTATCCCTCCTTGATTTTCATTTCAAACATCATCTCAAGCAAATGGAAATTCTTAATAACTTCTGGGAGCAGTTCTCTTCACACACAGTAAACACATTCGACCATAATGGCCAGAGGTTCCACTATTCCAGGGCATATTCTTACTATTCATCTCCCTCCACCCAGGAGCAAACAAGGAGATGGTCCCTTGGTACACAAAGAGATATATTTCAAGCCAAAAAAAATCATGGCAACTGTGACTGCTCAGAGAACCTGTCCATTTGCATCCATGGTTGTCACAGAAGTTGATGCCATGAATTCTGAGCCGGAAGAAGATGATCGGATGGACAATGATACGGTAATGGATGATGGCAATGTAGAGAATCTTTCCACTCCTGTGCCTAAATTGAAATCAACCATAAGGAATGAAACTTCTCGGCTCAGTGATGGTGGTGATGACAACACCAAAAGGAGTTTCAGAAAAGAAACCAACGGTGAATGCAACAGTAACTTTGCAACGCGAAAGTAGGAATTCCAAAGTTCCAAATTAGTTTATTCTAGGCAGAAGAGTTTCACTGTAAACCAATGATATGTTGACACTGTCGGAGATATATTTCAAGCCAAAAAATTATTGATTAACATCTTGTGCAATTAGGTCCAAAACTTTCGTTGTTGCAAGGCATTTTCCTACTATTCATCTCCTTCTACCCAGAATGGACTAATTTGGGCCTCTGGAATTGCACGTGCAAGTTGTGCTACTGAATTTTTGTTTACTATGCAGAGGTGGTTTCAGCTAAGGACTATTCCACTTACCTTGCAACCACTTTCGTCTTCTTCCTCAGGGGAAGCTTGTGAAAAATATCAATTTTAGCACAAGATGATTCATCGAGGAGAAAACTGCAAAGATCTTGCATACTGCGGATCTCGTGCCTGTGTTTGTCGCGGATACCTTGATTGTTTTGGCTCGAAGAACTGGGTCCAATTTCTAAGGATAGATGTACAATACTCAGTGTTTTTCTTATTTTTTTAAATGGATTTGCTATTAAAAAATATTTTCCTTCGACTCTTCGTTGCTGCCTCTTTTATGGGTTTAACGCATGTTCTAATTGGCATGGTTCGGTGATCTTGTACTTCGATATTGTGTTTACTTAGCATATCTTTTCAAAGATGGAACATGTAACAATTCTATGCCAATGTACTGTGTGAATACATGACCTTTTTATGCAAACAAAAAATGGATTACATAGTTTCAAACCAACATTCAATTCTATTCGCAATGCAGATAGAACATAGCAATACCAATGTACAATGTTGCAGCAAAATCGTTATTCTTGTTTTTAGACATGCAATTATTAAGTTTTAATGCCAACGACCCATAAAGAAAGAAGTTTAATACTTTATTTAATATGTTGCACTCATGGAAGACTGTATGAAGAAGACAGTTACACTCACACGTTCCAATAAAATCTAATCTTCAACAAAGAATGTTAGTAGTTAAAAATGAAGTTTAGTAGTTAAGTTAATATGTTACAGTCATGGAAGAATGTATCAAGAACATAGTTGCACACGCACATTGCAATAAAATGTAATCTTCAACAACGCATTTGCTGACAATTAGTATAACATCATGGTTTTGCAACAATGGGGCTTCTTTGAAACCAATTTGCGCTTATGGAAACTGTCTTCTGTCTTTCTATTTTCCCACTCTTTTATTCCCTCTAGTTTCTCTTCCTCGTTAATTAATCGTTTTTGTCCCGAAAATTCCTTGCTTCGCAGATTCACACATTTCCAACGACCGCTTACCCTTTCCTTAAATTGAACCTCTATTGTTCCCTGTCCCACAACTAGCACCCACAGTTCTGCGATATACAAATTGACAGACGGACTTGTGCGTTGGTCCGGTCAACAATGCTCAGCGCGTGGGCGGTCTTGTGGGTTCACAACTGCACTCGTGCTCTTTTATCGCGACACTTTTCGAATGCTTCCCCATTCCATACCCAGAAACTTTTCCAATCACGAACTCCCGCTAGGCGGTCTCTACATTGGACTTATGTTGTTCCATGGCCTGCGAAAAGCACCGTCACTTCCGCGATACACAAATTTGCAATCGTTCTTAGATCCTACCCTCTTCCATATTACGGTCCACCTATGATGCCCTCTTCCGTGCTACACATTTTTGCACTGAAAGCTATCGAGAAATACAATTTAACCATCGGATCCTCGCATATTTAGTGGAACTATTGTCACCCCATTTTCAAGCCCGTCTATTCGGTTTCCATACTTTTCCATTTCTTCAAATTTCTTTGGTGGATCGTCAGTTTGGTGGGTTGAACAGATATTCAGTTTGTAGTCGTTGTTTCGTGTGCCCGCGCCCCTTTGCAATTAGCAATTGGAAATTATATATAAGATCTTATTGCTACGCATGCAATTAGCAATTTCCTTTTTCCATACTTAGCAACTTTACCGCAATTCCCGAAATATACAAACCAGTCACTGAACTGTCCCATCGTGATCTCTTAATTTTTACACATTTTGCACTCAAAAATTCTGAAACATGAAATTTGACCATGCAACACTTGGTTGTCCTGACTATTCCTGTAACCCTTTTTTGAATCCTGTCCGACCGCTTTTCACAACTTTCCATTATTTCCTTGCTCTTCGTCGTCTCTGTCACCTTCGCACTTGTCTATAAGAAAAGAAAATTAAAAGTTATATATATATATATATATATATATATATATATATATATATATATATATATATATCTTATTTCTAAATATGGAATTACTGGCATTTAATTCTAACAGGTCATCATGCAGAAACCGTATAGATTGTCATTGATGGGTGAAAGGCTCGAGGACATCTCATATTGATGCGCATTAAACCAAAATTTGTGGCGGCATTATATTATCCCTTCCGACTGTTCATTTCAAAACCATGAAATCTCGTTCACAAGGCATGGCCTTCGCACGTTCACGAAACCTCCATTCCTTAATTGCTCTTCGTCGTACCCGCCACCTTCGTATTTCTAAATATGCAATAAATAAACTTTACTACTAACAATTCATCATGCACCACCAATACAGATTTTCATTAATCGGCGAAAGGCTTGAGGAGCTTTCCCGTTCATAAGCATTTAACCAAGATTTACTGAAAAGTTACATTATCCGCTAACTGTTCATTTAAACCATCATCTGCAGCAAAGCAACCTTCTCATAAACCTATGGCATCAGCTCGACAGTAGTTCTATGGAGATACAATGAACATCTTTGGGCGTGAGGACCAGAACTTCCAGTGGTCCAGGGCATTTTCTTATTACTCAACCTCTGCCGCAGAGAACCAAGTAATTTGGACCTCCGAGATTGCTCATGCAGGTTGTGTCCCTGAGGTTTTTGATTGTAAGGACCTAGTCTCTTGGTGCATCGATAAATTTATTGCATAGAAAAAAATTATTCCACTACAGGACTGCTCTTCTGTTTCTTTGTCGCCTCGGGTCTTTCGCCAAATGCTGAAATTGTTGGAGCCAACATTGATGTTCATAGGAGAATATTGAAAATAGTTCCTAGCAAAGCATAATAACGGATTGGACCTCTTGGCCCTTTTTTTGGAAAACCCGAATCTAGTTCCTGAAGATATTACAAGCATCCAGGTTAGTTCATTTAGAAATCCATTTCGCAAAATTACCTGGATGTTTAAAAGAATAATAGGACAGGAGTCTGCAACTACTGTTTCCTGCATGACTCTTTATATTTTGTATTTTACAGTCAATGAACAAGCCATCTTTGATTGGGGCAGGTTAATTTCCCATGAAATCTCTTCCCAATTGTCAAGCTACAAAAGGGAAAAGAAATTTTATATGTCATCCTATTTAGTTTTTGCAATAGCACATTCCTGTCGATTTCCACAATTGTCTCTGTCCAAGAATGTCAAATGCGAATTTCACCCAGTAACATTCTGGTACCAGGCCCTGTGGAAGCACAAGGCTTCCCACTATTTTTATGAGATTTTTAATGGCTTCCTGTCTATTTTCAAAGTTTTGTTATTAGGAGAAGATGCTCCCCGCATATCTGAACAGGAAACTAGTTTTTTGGACAAGAAGGGGACACTCGAACATTTGGATAATTACACTATCATAAGAATTTTTGGGTCAAAGGAACAGCCTACTCTCCTTCCATGTCACATTACGGACATAATGTTTGTTGCAGAAGTAGCACATCAATACATCTACTGGTTCCATTTGTTCCAAAGGAAGAAAAAAAAATAGTTCATTCCTCTGCCTTGGAAAATAGGGGAGTTCGTGTTTAAAAACGTCAACAAAATTGATGATTTCGTAGCACATTCTAGAATCTCCAATCTGAGATATGTGGAAGACATAAGAGGATTCAACCCCAATGATATTTTTAGACAACATTTACAAACACTTGGCCTCGACAATTGTTTTGTAAATAAACACCTGCCCAAAAATAGAGACAGTGGCGACAACGGTCCTGCCTCTGATGTCGAGGAGGTAAAGATACTGCAAAGTTGCACTAAATTGTACACACAACAGGGGAAAGGCCCCAGTGACAAGAGTGTTCAATCCACAAATACCACTCCAAAAAGTATGACATCTCGGAGCATCGCTCCAACGGCTCATCACAGCAACAAAGAAACCCAGAGTTCTTCAAAGGAGGAGGAGATAATGACCCTCCTCACTCTAAAATTGATAGTTCTCACAAGCTTCCAGTACATAAGAAGAGAAAAAAAAATGTGGGGCAGGCGAAAGAGCTGGAGATTCAGAGTGAGAACATGGAACTTGACAATGATCTGGATTCCATGATCTGCTTCCTTGATTAGCCCAAAGACACCATCCACCATAGCCATCCAATGGACATATTTGTTCCCGAAAATTTTGACGAAGATGAATCCTTCATCTTCAAGAGCGTTGTTTTTGATAGCCGAAACAAAAAATTGATAATTCAAAAAAAAATGTTAAAAATAAGAAAGGAAAATCTCGTTCAGAAGTTGACGTTGCCTACATGCGGCCATCCCAAATCTGTCAACTTCACACCGCGACCAGAGAAGCACTTCATGGTTCGATTGGAGGCATCAAGACCGAGAATGCCAAACTAAAGGATCAAATCAAGGAATTGGAAGATGCTTTCATTCCTATGCCATTGCTTGTTGATCCTTTGGAAATAGCCATGCCTAGCACCCCTACACCCAATGTAAAAGAATCCTCCACCCTACTTGCATCCTGTAAAGGATATGTGGAGAGCAATATCAAAAAAAGAGTGGAACTAGTTACCGAAGCGTGGAAAATATCACAAACCATCACTTCCATTGGAACCAGGGGGCATATCTTGCTTGAGTTTTTGCAGGCCGGATTAAAAGATGAAGAAAATTTCTTTTCAAAAACGGTCATCCCTTTTGGTAAGATTGTTAACAATATGATAGAAACAAAAAGAAAAGAAGAAGATCTTCCATCTAGAAACTGCATGGGCCAATTGAATGCATGTTGGAAAGAAAAAGTAAAGAACCTACATCTCATTGTTCAGTCATGTGAACAAGCCATATCGAAGAAAGATATATTATTCATAAAGTTGTCAAATATAGACTTAGCCAGGAAAACTTACGACTTTAAAGACCCCCACTTAATCGCAAACTGCTTGCCCTTAACCAAGCAAGAGTTTGATAAACAGGTTGTTATGTTTAAGACCTTCTCTTTGAAAAAGTTTTATAGCATCTTTCAATTTGATCAGGCTCACGTCCACGACCAGCTAGTCAAATATGCAATACAGAATGAGGAAATTCATCAGGCTCTCTCTAATCTTTCTATCGACTTCCGAGAATTAGAAAATGATCTTTTCAACATAAAAATCCGAAATGATATCAACGTCACCCCAATGAGAGGCTACATTGAAGTATGGTTGGAAAGGAAATTGAAACAGGTCGTCGACGAAAGGCAACAGGCAGTTGCCAACATTCCAGCAGTCGTGGAGGACATCCTTGAAACCACAGTCGTCGACGACATCAATGAAACGAAAGTCACAAGCAAATATCCAAAGGACTCATATGTACCCTCACTATAAGTTTACTCATCACATCCTTCTTTGTTTATCAACCCAGTTATTCAAGTTTCTTAAATACATATGTATAGGCAAACACTTATACCTTTCCATTTATTTTCTTTTGCAGCTATTGCACTATATCTTCTTTCCACAATCTTGTTTCTTGTACATATTTCTCTAATGGTCTGCGGGAACCCCAATCTTAGTCTACATGACAAACGCATTGAAATTCCAGTTTATATGTAACAGACTTTAATTTTTTTGTATATTTCAAAATTTCCAGTAGTATGTAACAAACTTTTATTTTTTGACAGATTTCAAATTAAAATGCATTTAAATTTTTATATGTTACAGACTCTACTTTAATCTTTCACCACTCTGTATGACAAATGCATTTAATTTTTAATATGTTACACTTTTATTCTTATCCTTCACCAGTATGTATGGAAAATGCATTTACTCTTTTATATGTTACAGACTTTTCTTTTTTTATATATTTCAAAATAAATGGTACTCAACAATGCAACCGCCATTTACTTATACCCCATGTTCACAAATGCATTTAAATTTTTATATTTCTTATGTCCTATTAATTTTATCTCATCATATATTTTTATCTTTCACCAGTCCATATCGAAAATGCATTTAAATTTCTGAATTTATTCTTTCATTGTAAACAATTTTTTTACTTTATTATATACTTTCAAAAAAATTAGGTTTGTGTGCTCAACAATGCAATCGTCATTTACTTATACCCCATGTTCACAAATGCATTTAATTTTTTATATTTCTTATCTCCTATTAATTGTATCTCATCATATATTTTTATCTTTCATCAATTCATATGGAAAATGCATTTAAATTTCCAAATTTATTCTTCCATTGTAAACAATTTTTTTACTTTGTTATATACTTTCAAAAAAATTAGGTTTGTTATATACTTTCAAAAAATACATGGTGCTCTGCCTACCAACCCTCATTTCCTTTTTCCCCATCTTTCGTGATATACATGTTGCACACAACATTTCCTTGATATACATGTTGCATCGAACACTTCGTTTCATTTACAATTCCACCACATTTTCCACTATTTGCTTTCTAACCTCCTTGGCAGGGACTGCGCTACCACGCAACCTTGTTTTGGTAAAATTTCAGTCTATAATGATCTAAAATGTTTTCATCCCAGTGTAATTAGTGTGACTCATTTGGATCTGCTAAAGGGAAGTTATGTCAAATCACCTAACCCTAATATGTTATCCCTTCTTTAGCCAACAAACTTGTATGGAGTGTAGTTACTTGATTTTTGTGCCAAATGCTCTGAAATTTTAACTCGAAACATATCTAGATGTCTTCTTTTAAATGAATTAGGTTGCACTTAATTTGGATCAAATAATCAATAGATATATGTGATTTACCTCACCTTATTATTATTTTAGTAAGTTATTTGAACTACGTAAGAACCCTCACTTGCACAAACCTTATCTTTTAAAACTTTGCACCGTTTTTTTTTTTAATTTAAACCATAGACATTTCCAAGTGTCTTCTTTTTAGAAAATTAGGTAACATTTAATTTAGAATTTGAAATCAAAGATATGCATAGTTTATTGCAACTTACTATTTTTGTAGCTCTTAAGCACTGAACTCGAACCCTAGCATGTTTAGCGGGTATCTCTTAGAAATTTATGCCAATTTTTTGATATTTTAACTAGAGATATTAACAAATATTTTCTTTATAGAAAATCAAGTGTCACTCGGTTTGGATATCCACAACAAAAGTTGCAACTTCGAGACTAAAGGGATCTCCTTTAAAATGTTGAATCGAGAATCACTTGCATTGATATTGTTTGTTATGAACCTAATTAGCTATAATAACATGATAGATACTAAATATAGATGTGGAGCACAGATCTCGAAAATATCAATGATGATGTGTTTTACTTGGGTGAGGCCTAGGTTCAAATCCAACTGGTTGTCACTACAAGCCTTGGGCCAGTGCCAACAACACACAAGCCAATACCTAGCAGGAAACTTATGACTTAACAAGGGTTGAGATGTTCAGAGACACACTCGTGAGGGGATCCAATTCATGGGGAGCATATACCCTTCTAGCCTTATTGCAAGGGGCCAAAGTCTCATAAGGGATTTGAACCCTGGTGGAGAGAGTGTGAAACTTACCTCCCAACCATCCAAGCAAACCACCTAAACTAATGATGATGATTTATTACACCTTTAGACATCCCTATATCGGAATCGGGGTTCCAGAATATTAGTGATTGAATTAATAAATATTAAGTGGATGATCAAGATTTAATTATTTCTGAATATTCTTCATTGTCTTCAAGAAAGGAGGGATGAGATTAAACTCAAAGCCTAAACTTGAGCTATTTTTTCTTTTATAGGTTTTTTCTTTATCATTTTAATGATGAGCGACACTTGTTCTTCGTGGATTAATATTTCAAGCACTTTTCCTTGATAGATTAATGGTGCAGACATGTCCTTCAAACACTTGTCTGGCATGGATTAATCGTGGGCGTAGCAGTCCTTCAAACACCTGTAACGACTATGCATTAGCGCATCTGTGCAACGTGGTTCAAGTGGAAGATGTATTGGAACAAGGGGTTTCTTTAGATCAAGAGGTGGAATTGCATTATCCCTCATTTCATTATACAGGGAAACACCTTCGCCCTCCTCTCAACGCCACTCAGATGAGATGAACTAAAAGCATTGGTGTGCTCGATTCGAGTCTCTTAAAGTCGATCACACTACTCAAGGGCTAAGATGTTCAGAGACACACTCGTGAGGGGCTCCAATTCATGGGGGGCATCTGCCCTTCTAGCCTTATTGCAAGGGGCCAAAGTCTCATAAGGGATTTGAACCCTGGTGGAGAGAGTGTGAAACTTACCTCCCATCCATTCAAGCAAACCACCTCAAGTAATGATGATGATTTATTACATCTTTATACGTCCCTATATTGGAATCAAGGTACCAGAATATTAGTGATTGAATTAATAAATATTAAGTGGATGATCGAGATTTAATGATTTGTGAATATTCTTCATTGTCTTCAAGAAAGGAGGGATGATATTAAACTCAAAGCCTAAACTTGAGCTATTTTTTCTTTTATGGTTTTTTTCTTTATCATTTTAACGATGAGCGACACTTGTTCTTCATGGATTAATCTTTCAAGCACTTTTCCTTGAGAGATTAATGGTGCAGACCTGTCCTTCAAACACTTGTCTGTCATGGATTAATCATGGGTGCATCAGTCCTTCAAACACATGTAACTACTATGCATTAACGCATCCATGCAATGTGGTTCAAGTGGAAGATGTATTGGAACAAGGGGTTTCTTTAGATCAAGAGGTGGAATTGCATTATCCCTCATTGCATTATATAGGGAAACACCTTCGCCCTCCTCTCAACGCCATTCAGATGAGATGAACTAAAACCATTGGTGTGCTCGATTCGGGGCTCTTAAAGTCAATCACACTACTCGACATGATGTTGCTTCGATGAGATGAACGAGTAGCACTGAGGGCACTAATATCTACAAAGCAGGTAATTCAACTATTAAAGGCGATAACAAATAGTGCAAAGCATAATGTAGTGGTGGGACATTGCAAAGCATAATTGTGGATGAACCGTTAGATAGAGTATTCAAACTATCAATGAACACAACATATTTTTCTTTTGCCAAGAAATGCATTGTAGGATTTTACAGTGAGGTTTTTCTGGAGTTTTACACAAATATATCATCACCGACTGATCTTTCTAATCTTCATGTTGTGGATTTTGCTGCTTCTATTTGCAGGGGGCAGATGAATGATTTTGTTGCTTCCATTTCCATAGTTTCTTGGATGGATGATTTGAGACAACAAAATCGAAACCATGAAATGGCCTACGTTTGAGGTTTCAGTGAGCACCATTGAATGTGAATTTGGTTGTTTAAAAAGCATTATTTTTCAAATTCCATAAGAAAAGAGATAGTTTTCTATTGAAGTTATCTATACATAATTTAGATCTACACATTATTTTATCTGTAGATTTGTACATGTGAATTTTAATCTAACCTAGGCAAGATCACGCTTTAAAAGCTATAGGGTTAACTAAGAGCATGAAAGAAGATATGGGAGAGGGTGCACTTCCATCATAACTAGGCCATCATCATGTTTCAACTACTATCTTGTCATGATTTTCCCTTCCAATATAGCTTGAGTGGGTCTAATGGTTAAGAATGTGTGTTTCTTCTTAAGAGGTTAGAAGTTCAAATCCAAAGGGGGGTAGGGTATGTATACCTCCATAGACTTTACCAGTCAAATCGCTAGGGGGAGGGGGTCTCATACACCAATTAGGTATTTTTTTTGTTGCCCATAAAAATGTAGATTGTTTCATTACATCGAGTTTCACAATTTCTTTTTATATTAAATGAACAATGATCTCTTATGTTTATGTATTTATTAGATTTCCATATTAAATCATATTGTTACATAATGGGTAGTTATTATTTATGTATTTATTACATTTTCCATATTAAAACAATTTGTGTATGAGAGAAATTAATGAAAATGGTTAATTGAGAGTGATCAAGATAATTGATTCCTATGGAAGTTCACCATCCACTTCTTATGTGGATGTGCTAGTATAACAACTACTAATATATTAGTTAAAAAATTCTGATAACTTTAAATGCATCCATATACCATGATTATATAAGAATGATGTATTAACCTCCTCACTTATATATCAATTCTCACCCATTAATTATAATACTAGACCAAACTACCATTTACGTATACATGTCATCCATTATATTGCTCAAACTACCCCAACATACCTTCCTTTAAAATCATAATATTAACACTAATGAAGCATCAACATCGTTGCATATTATATTTAAAGTACAAAATTTTATCATTACACCTATAACTGCTTGGGGGGATTGTCTTACATGTTTTTTTCCATGTAACAACTTCCAGAGAAAACCCTCAGGTAGTTGCCATATCAACAACACGGCTCGACGCCATTACAAAAATTTACTCATAATGAGCTCAACATGTCATTAACGCGAATAGAACTTGGGTGGGGAGGATAACACTCCATCCCACAACCACATGAGCTAGACTGAATTGACAAATCATCCTACACATTATGGACACCAAATTAAAATAATGATAGATGTGTTATGTCTTAGATGCCTAAACAAGAAAAGGTCACAAATGCCCTCTTTAAGCTTCTTATAATAATAATCTATTTTTGAGGTCACGACCAATCCAAACACCAAATTGGTGTATGAGACGCCCTTGTTTGTGGGACAAGGGACCCCCTTCGTGCAAAATTATAAATTATCCTTATCACAAGATTATAAGATTTTAGGGATAAGGACAAAAGGACATGGTGTATTACTTTTAATTTTGAGATTATAAATTATAAAATAATTTTGGATTTGCTCTATCTTTCTCCATAATTCTTTAAAGATGTTGCAACCCAAAACTTCACATCTATATAAGATAACATGAAAACATGAGAGATGAGATTCTAAAAGAGGAGTTTCTTTTTTTTCCCTACAATTAGACGTGAGTCGATTTACAATTGTTTTCGAGACCAAAATAGGTTTTCTACCCTCCATTCGTCATTTTCCTAATACTTAAGTTCTAGTTAAACTTGTGATGAAGGTCTACTCTAGTATATTTCTATGAATTAACTTCCTCTAAGTTGTTATTGTCATACACAAAATTAGGGTAAGTGATCTTTTCGGATTTGATAATCATAACTTTTATTTTGTCAAAGTTCATTGTTATACCTACAGTAAAACAAAAATCCATGATAATTCTTACTTGTTTATTGAGATGAGAGGGACACCTTCCAATAAGAACGATATCATCAATGTAAAGAAGGATGATAACTCTTTTAGTTAAATTAGTGTTAGAAAAACCCACTTTTTCTAAACATGCCTTTAACTAGTTAATTTAAATGCCAAAAAGGACAGAGGATAGGAGACATCTTTGCTTAACTCCCATATTACAATTAATTCCATTTCTTCCAATCAACCCTCAATATTCCTAAACTTTGCAATAGCATTCTTTATCTCTTCTAATAAATTCCAAAAGTTAATTTTAGGCACCATGTCAAATGCTTTAGTAAAAGCAACAAAGTTACATAAGAAATTGGTTTTATTATTCATAAACTCAATAAAATAATATAGGAAATTTGAAGAGGTTTGAGGTTTATCCCCCCGCGCAATGATCCCTGAGGCATAGAACCTTGGGTGGGGGACATAGGGCTTCCCTTCCCCCTTCCCTTTTTTTGTTCCCGCACCTTTTCCATCTCCCTGTTTCAAGCTCCCGTGTTTACCTTCCCGGCCCCCTCTTTTTGGTTCCCTCCTCCCTACAGTGACATACTCTAGCCGGACCCAAGTGGTGTCTGCATGCCTTTCACGTGGTTCGAGACACAAGGAAGACTCTGACATGGAGATGGTGGACTATGAATTCAATCTCGTAAGTCCCTCTGCCTTTGTTTCCCACGATGATATTTTGGAATCCCTCTAGAACCCTTGCACGAGTTCGCATTCATTGTAAGGTTTTGGAGGCAATAGTTATGAGCATGCATGGCCTTCCACTTCTCATGTATTCTCTACATGCTCTCGACCTTATTCCCCCCTCAGGAAGCATAATCTTTCTTACGCCCCCCCATCATCTTCCCCAAAGGAGAAGGGTTCTAGTTTTGTTTTTACACGGACAAAAGAAAAGAAGGGCATCTCAGGGAAAGGAGTCCATCCCATGCATAAAAAAGCATCTCGGTGTATAAAGGAACGCATGGATTCTGCGAATATGGTGGTAGGAGATGATTTCTCCCTTAGCGACATTCCTCAACTAATGGGGAAGACTCTGGTCGAAAGTTTCATCGAGAGAAAATTCCCTCACATGTTGGATGAATAAACCATGCAAGCCCCTAATTGGCTATACCCCAAAGGTCTATCTTTTGTCCAGAAATTGGATTTCCTTCAACTTCCTTTCGACTAAAGACTGTGAAGAAATACGAAGACAGAACTAGTCTTGGGGTCCATCCAGACTTACCCTAAAACCCTAGATAGTGGATTTCGACCCCCTTAAAGAATCCATGGCGGTCATGAAAGTATGGGAAATTTTACCCGACTTGCCCTTGGATTGTTGGTCCAGGGAAGCTTTGGAAGCTATTGGAAACAAACTAGGCTCTTTATTCAAGCTTGAACCTAATTGGGACTCGAAAAAAGACCACAAATGGGTCTGGGTCATGATTGAAGTGGATGTTAGAGAAGATTTAGTAGGTAGCATCAATATGGTCTATGCTGGAATTACTTGGCAGCAAAAGGCAGACTACTAGAGACTACCCTTCCTATGCTAGGGATGCCATGAAATCGATTATGTCCGGTCCTAGTGCACAAGATTCGCACCACTTCAGCAAGCCCCTGCAAGACTGTGGAAAACCAAATCCACTATTAAAAAGTATGACTAAGTTGAGGTCATATCGGTGGAAGGCAAAAATGAAGTGATTCCTTTGGATAACGACAAAGTAGTCCTTTCCAGTCAAGCTATGGGCGACCTGGTAAAAAAAAATACTAATACAAGTATGGTTACTTCACCCCTTTCTCTGTCTTCTCTTTCTGGTTTGGGGATGCCTCCCTCTAACCCCCTTCCCTCTGTTACCCCTCCTTCTCCTAGGTCCTCCCCTCCTCTTGAAATTCCCCCTTCCTTTTTCACTACCCCATGTTCATCGGTTGCACAGTCGGTTTTGGAAAATGATCCCTTGCGAGAAACCTCTCCCTCTCCCCTCCCTAAGACGGGCCCTTGCTTCCTACCCCCCTCCTCTCCTAGGGTTTCCTCTTTACACCTTTTTCAATTCTCCAATCTCGTTGTTCCCCCTCCCCCCTCCCCTGAAGCTTCCCTTTATCCTCGAGTCAACATATATGCCTTAAGATCCAAAACCTGAGTGCCCCTCCCTTCCCATGGAGGTTTTTCCCTCGACCCTCCTCATCACTCCCAGGCAGGCAGAAAATATCATCTTTCGAAAGAAAAAGAATAAGTCGTCACGGAAATCCACAAAGGAACCTAAGCGACCATCACCAAATCCCTTAGAGTAGGGAAATCCCTTCCATCGAAGCCAACATGATTTTCATCTCCTTCAACGCATGAGGGGTTGGGGGTTCCCCAAAGAAGCTAGCCCTCAAAAGAATGTTCCTATGCCTCAATTCGTACCTTGTCATGATCCAAGAGACGATGTGTACGGGAAATAAAGCTAGGGAAATTTTTATTCCTTGGCTCAAGAATTGCTCTTTCATCATAATTGATGCTTTAGGTCACTCGGGAGGTGTGCTTACAAGATGGAGCCCTAATTTTCAAGCCTTGTCCTCCTTTGTTGTACGCTCTACAATTTCAGTCAATTTAAAACATAAGAATAGTGATTTAGCCTTCTCAGTGGTTAATATATATGGTCCCTACTCTGATAGGACCTCCTTTTGGGAGGAATTCATTTCTGCAGGAGTATTTCATGATCCTCTTTTGGTGGTGGCGGGGGATTTGAATTTTACCCTCTCCCTATGGAAATTTTGGGGAATGGACCCAAGGGCAGACAAGCAAAGTGATTTTTTTCTTTCTTTCTTATAAAATTCCAAATGGGTGGATATTGAACCGGTGAAGCTCTCCCCCAATTGGAGAAATTTCAGAAGTGGTGATGACGAGGTTGCAAAAAAATTGGACCATTTCTTAATCTCCAAAGCCCTCTTGAATTTGGGCTCATCTCTTAGATCATAGGTAGAGGTGGAAGGTATTTCAGATCATTGCCCCGTCTCCTTATATTGGTCTTCGGGATTTGAGTCCCCCATCCCCCCTTAAATTTTGTCAGTCTTGGATGGCAGAGGAAGATTTCAGGACTTTGGTTCTCTCTTCTTGGGTCTAGTTGTCCCGTCTGAACCCCGTCCCTCTCATGACACAGTTTGTTGAAAATCTTAAGACTTTGAAAAGCACCATCAAAAAATGGCTCCCTCTTTGGAAGTCCAAGATACTTTGTTTCATTCAACACATTGAGGAAAATCTTGTTGAGGCCCTAAGAAAGCTAGAGGAGAACCCCTTGTCCTTTGAAAATCTACTAGAATTAAGAGAATTGGAGGAACAACGAGCCTAGTGGCTCAAAACAGAAGAACAAGAATGGCACATTAAGAGCATGGCTCTCAGGATAAAAGAAGGAGATAATAACACCAAGTGTTTTCATCAGTTTGTGAACTATCGAAGAAACCTCAACACAATATGGGAAATCAAGGATGAAGAAGGAAATGTGGTAGTATCTTTTGAGGACAAGGCAAAACTTAAAGTTAACTTTTCCAGTAATCTCTTTTCAACCCCTCTTAGATGCCCCATCCAAGAAATCATGGAGGTAGTGGGAAAATTCCCTATTGTGTTTTCTGAAGAAATGATTTTATCCCTGGAGGAAGAGGTTATGGAACCAAAACTAAGGGCAACGTTGTTTTCCATGAAAAATGGAAAAATCCCAAGCCCAAATGGTGTCACGGTGGATTTCTTTAAGGAATTCTATGACCACCCGAAGAACAATATGTTATTGGTGGTAAGAGAATCTCAAAAGGACCTCTCAATGCCACCTTCATGTGCCTTATCCAAAAAAATTAGTTCCCTTCCTCCTTTGAAGATTATAGACTGATTGCATGTTGCAATGTTATCTACAAATTAATCTCTAAGATTATATCTAGAAGACTGAGACCGATGCTAAGTGCTTCCACGGGCGAAGAACAATTTGGATTCCTTAATAATAGGCATATTCATGACGCAGTTTATATTGCTCAAGAAGTGCTCCACTCTGTCAAAAAATGAAATCTTAAGGCAACCATCCTAAAATTGGACTTCTCAAAGCCTATGACCGAGTAAACTGGACCTTTCTACATTCGATCCTTCTCCAAATGGGAATGTGCTTAAAAGTGGTTAATTGGATTATGGGGTGCGTTCAAAGTGCTTATTTTGTCATCCTCATCGATAGAGCCTCATCTTGTTTCTTCAAAGTTTCCAGAGGTATTCGCCAGGGTTACCCCATTTCTCCCTGATTTTTGCAGAAGCACTTAGAAAACTAATAAAGGAAGCCCAGTCCAATGGCCTTCCGAGAGGAACTGCACTCTCATAATCTGAATCACTAACACATTTTTTATTCGTAGATGACATGTTTTGCAGCTTTTTTGGTTCTCAGAGGAATTTGAATTCCTTCAAAACTAATTTAAATCTCTTTTATAGTGCCACGGAAATGAAAATAAATATGGAAAAATCTTTTCTAATTCTTAATCACTGCGCGGTAGTAGAAGAGTCCTCCATCGCCAACACCTTTCCTTTCCAAAGGAAATCTCTTTTTGAAGGACTCAAGCACCTAGGCTTCAACTTAAAACCAGACAATTACAAGAAAGAAGATTGGACCTGGTTAATCAGAAAAGTTGAGGCCCGAATAGCCATCTAGTTCAATAGAATCCTCTCTAGAGGCGGAAGACTAGTGCTAATTAAAGCAGTCTTAGAAGGAATTCTTGTTTATTGGAATTCCATAACTATAATTCCTAAAGGAGTTTTAGATCATATTCATCGTATAATCTTTCGCTTTTTGTGGGCAGGATATAACTCTCCTTGAGGCACTCATCTCGCCAGTTGGAATTCAATTGTTGCACCCAAAGATATGGGCAGATGGGGTTTAAAGAACATTCATCTTTTTTCCCGAGCCCTAGCAGGAAGGAACCTATAGAGACTAACCCTATGAAACTCCCTGGGGTAAGATTCATGAACTCCAAATATTTCCCCAACTTATCCATTTCAGAATGGTTTCGAGAGCCTCTAAAATCTCCTAAAGGCTCAATTATTTAGAAAGATCTTGTGGAAGCCTTTCCCCTAGTTGGAAACCAAAAAGTATGGCGTATTGGAAACGAGAAAAAGGTGTGACTGGGAGAAGACTCGTGGTTGGGAGCCGAAAACAACTACAAACTCTCTCCTCCCCTCCTCCTTTTTCTCAAAAATAAAATTATCCGGTTCCTGGGTGATCTAAACACTGGTTTCCCCTAAATTCGAGGGAGACTGGGTTGGAAGAGCACAGTTTCTCTTGATCTCCCTGAAGCTATGCGAGATAAACGGAACTCCTGTATATCCCTCTTATGCGAAAATTTCATTTCCCTTGACAGAGACTCTGAAGACTCCCTATGTTGGTCAAAAAACCCTCGTAATGGCTCCTACCCGGTCAAATTGGGATACAAAGCCTCGCTAGAAGATAACATTGTGTTTTACCTAAAATGGTGATGGAAACTCCTTTGGAAACTCAAAGCTCCTTCTAGATGCAAATTAACTCTATGGATTTCCCTAAATAACAAATTGTTAACTTGGGACAACTGTCTTAGACGAGGATGGTGTGGTCCTAACAGATGTCCTCTTTGTAAAGAAAATCAAGAAACCATCTCTCATATTTTTATCTCATGTCCATATGTAGGGAAGGTTGTGTAGTTAATAAAGGAACAACTGAAAGCCAAGGCTAGTTGGAACCAGGGCTTAGTAAAAGACTGTTTCAAATGTTGTGTCCAAGACAGATCCATATCCTTGTATGCAGGTCTCTCGAGCATCATGGTCTCCAACATATGGTGGTCCATAAATAGTGTTGTTTTTAAAGAGAAGTTTTTGTCGCTTGAGGTCACCGCAGCAATCTCACTTAGTCACGCAGAAGAGTTCAAGGAAAAACTAAGGACAAGTAAAACCTAGACAGTGATCCCACCTCTCATTGATTACACCATCCTGTGGGGCTTCTTCGATGGAGCTAGTCAAGGACACCCCCCATCCTGCGGAGTGGGGGTGGTTCTTTTCATCAATCACAGCCATTATATTCACATCAAATATGCACCAGGGGGCGAAACAAATAACAGAGCGGAATTTATAACACTTTGTACCCTCTTAGAAACTACAATTTTTTTATTTTGTTTTCAAAGCTACAAGTATTCGACGACTCCAAGTTGGTGATAGACTGGGAAAGGGCTATCAATAATATTCAAAACCTCAGATTAGCCTCATTGCTAAGAGACATCAAGCTCATTTTCAGAGAATTTGAATGGCTTTCCTTCCAGCACATTCTAAGGGAACTTAATTCAAAAGCAGATGAACTCTCAAAGGAAGCACTGTAGTTGCAAAAAGGAGCCTTCAGTTTTTATGAGTTTTTGGAAGGAATGGAAACTGAAGCAATGGAATTTCATCTCTGAAGAAGTTTTTCTTTCTCTAAGGCTATAAATGTTTTAGGACAGTTTGACTAGATAATAGAAGTGTTTTGAAAATTCCTTTATAGGCCCATTTTTGAAATACACAGATGTATAGGCAGTATAGTTCATGAAGAAAACCTACAAAAGCTTGTCATGAAACACTGTAACATGTATATTCCACTATGAATATAAAAAAAATAAAAATCTTATGGAAAAAAATAATAATATAGGAAATTGGTTTTATTATTACAGTGTATTCTATAATAACCCTAAATATAACTAAATTTTTTTATAAAACATTTACTATCTAAATTTAATTAAAAAACTTTAAATTTATTAATTACCATTTTTTCAATTTTAAGAATTGAAAATTGAAAAAGACAAATATTTACATTATCTAAAATCAAATTTCCTCATCAGAAATCCTGGATTTACTTAATGCACACTGTGATTTGACTCGTAAAGTCTACAGAGGTATACATACCCTACCCCCCTCTGGATTTGAACTTGTGACCTCTTAGGAGGAAACACATGTTCTTAACCATTAGGCCCACTCATACTATATATAATAATACTAATAATCTAACTCCACTGAAGGATTTGAGTGCTAAAGACAAATATTTACATGATCTAAAATCAAATTTCCTCATCATCAAAGTACATTTTTTATCTTGATTTACTTAATGCACATTGATAATAATAATAATGAATAACCAATAATAAATTAATTAAAATCAAAATTATAAATAATATTAAAGTACATATTTATTTGAAATATTATTATTATAATAATAATAATAATCTAACTTCGCTCAAGGATTTGAGTGCTAAAGTTTACGGAGGTATACATACCCTACCCCCTCTAAATTTAAACTTGTGATCTCTTAAAAGAAAATACATATTCTTAACTATTAAACCCATTCAAATTGTATAAAAATAGACACCCCGTAATCGACTCTTACTAAATTACAAGTTACCAAATTCCATGTCAACACTCACAAAAACTCAACGAACTCCCACCATCAACCCTTTTTGTTAAAAACAAAAATCATGATTCTTTTGAATAGCTAGGCAAACGATCCATAATTATATGGCGCTATTGTCTTTTTTATTTTTAGTCCCTATCGAAAGCAAACATGGACTCTAGCATTTGATACGGTGTTGATCGTAAATTAGTTTGGGTTTGACTTGCAAATATTTTCATACTTTTCAAACTTGTATATAGGAGAAAATAAATGATTATTTTTTTATAATATTTAAATTGATTTTGTCGAAACGCTATTGGACAACAAGATGGATGTCTTATTGTCGAGTTGATAAATAAGCTAGATAAGCTAAACTTTTGAGTCTTATAACTTTATTGAATGTTACATAAAGTGTCTTATTTCCTAGCTGATAAATAAGCTAGATAAGCTAATCTTTTGAGTCTTATAACTTTATTAAATGTTACATAAAGTAAGTTTTCATTAAATCCCGCATCATTGAATCTCTCTCCTGGGAGATCCATTGATTATCTTTCTGACATCTTTAAATATGTTGATTATATTTATGAACAAAGAAACTCACTGGCAAATTGATATGCATTAGTATCTATGTATGTGGTTACATAACCTAAGTTTTCATTGAATCTCTCTCCGAGGATATCCATTGATTATCTTTTTGACATATTTAAATACATTGATTATATTTCTAAACAAAGAGACTTACTGGAAAACTGATATGCATCAGTATCTATGTAGGTGGAGAGTTTTGGTAGCATTCTACTGCCTTTTTCCACCGTCGTTGTGTGTGTATACTATAGGCTTGTAAGTATGCATCACCGGGTTGAAGCTGCTTTGAAATCTTGGAAATTTGGAGCAATGGTAATCCTGGAAATCTGGAGCATACCTACATAAACAAGAAAATAGCTACAGAAATGAACTACAAAACTACAATTAAGTTAAGGTAAGGTAACTTACTTCACCTACAATCAATTATCATAAATCAGAGAAATATGCTAAGTAAAGCAGATTACAGTTAACCCCCATACATATAAATGAGTGATAAGGGTGGAGGTTGTAGTATAAACAAAACTACAATATTGTTCCATTCATCTTTTCATTTAAATGGCCCTGGCCCAAAGTATTTAAGTAATTTAGTTTGCCATCAAGCTTAGAATATTTTGCATTCCATACTATAACATCATTTTTTCTAAGCAATCCATGCCCATACACAAAGAAAAAAAATTAACAAAAAAAATCAATTGAAGGTAACCACATCAAGCCAAACATAGTTACATGAATAGAAACAAGAGAATCATATTAGGCATAAAAACATTGATTACTTGCACCACAAATTTATTTGTATCTTCTCTCAGAGTGCCATGGTTGTGCCCTACTCGCAAGAGTATCGGATCAACCTTCACCTCTTGGATCTCCTTAGTCACCATGGGTATCATTAACGCTTAGACACCATGGGTATCATTAATGCTTAGACACCATGAGTATCATTGACGTATATGCATATTTTTTGGTATTCTCTTGGATTTCCTCTTTTAAGTTAACCATGTCGATAAACAAAGCAATATCAAAACTATAAATGCTCCTCCACAGATGCATATTTCTTTGGTGTTCTCTTGGATTTCCTCTTTGAAGTTAACCATGTTGATCAACAAAAAAATATTAGAACTATGACAAATTTTTATCACAACCCACAACTTCAGGCCAAGTATTGAAGTCTTCTTGGACATGAAGCCTATACTTGAAGTACCCATGTTTGAACAGGAACATTCAGATCTTGTAATGTCACAAAAATGAATGTTCTAGAGGCCTAGAATCAACTTCGATCCTAAAGTAGAATGACCCTGCAGTTAAACTCAATGTAGTTGAAGATCCCCAATCTAGATCGAATGTGGTAGACCTACAACTTGTTCTCTACATTGAGCGCTCCTGCAATAATACCCACCCTTCTGGAAAAGGAAAAAATAAAAATTTATGAAATAATTATGCAATCTACAATACCAAAAGCTTAATTCCACGACACCCAATAATGGCTCCTATTCGTATTCCCTGCTTGCAAAAAATTCCGACATATTTTTACACCCTCAGTCAAACTCCTCGCAACTTTCCATGGCTTTCATTACACAACCGAGAGAGGGGGTTTCTTATTTTTTTGTCAAACTCGGGGTTTCTAAGAAGATCCAAGATCGATTACGGGCAGGTGTAGTTGATTGATAGATGTTGGATAAATAAAACCATGCGAAACACTGTATTTCATGACCCCCAAAAATAGCTTTAAGGATTTTCAATCAATTCAATGATTCCCAAAAAAAATGCAATCTAAAATGCCTGACATATATCCTGCAACATGAAATCGTTGAGTTCATGATGCCTAAAACATGGTTTTGAAGTTTGAGACTCTGCAATTACATACTTGGCCTAATAAAGCTAGTGACAGAAGAGCCATTGATGATGAACCCAATCCTCATATAATTGTGATCTATGAAGAAACACATTGGGGTTATTAATTTGGTTCTAATGATACAAATATAGACCCATGAGACCTAGAACCATTAGAAATAGGGGCAACACCAATTGTTGTTAATCCTCCTATTTGTTTGTTTGTCATCCATGATGACCCACTATATTTGGTGTGTCCAGGGGGAGAACTTGCACTATACACATGTGATTTAATTCCCCATATGCCTACCTACTAGCTAAAAGAGAGACCTCAATGCCCGCGTGTTCGAGTGTAATGAAAGTGGGTACCAATTGAAAAAACACAAACAAACAAGATCCAAAGAAGGTTGACCATGATATATAGATGAAGTCCGACAAGTTGTGGCATGCATGGATAGATATGCTTTCATGTGCCTCCTCGGGGCATTGAGCCATGGATGAAACATGCAGTAAAAGTAGGGCAGAGAAAGGGACACTTGCACATTGATGTGGCATGCAAGGCAAGGTTTGAACAAATGTATCCATCGTTGCATGGCACGTTATAGTTGTCATACATGATATAAGCTTCGTTGTTGTCAATTGGTTATGCGAGGTTACATGGGAGGTGGCCACCAACACGTGAAATATCATGGTAGATATGGTGTGTCACGTATAGGTATTGATCCAGATGGATATCGGTGGCCACCCACCTTTTCCAACTGGCTCAAAACAATTTTCTGACAATTTTGGCAATTTACTATTTTTAGCAGTTTTAACTTCCGGGGCCATTTTGAGGACCTAAATGAAGGTTTACCCAAACGGGGCCCACATGACTTTTGGCGCTTCATCTCCTAGGGTTAGGTTTTTGGATGTCTAGGGTTTTTGGCATTCTTGATTATTGTAAAAATTCCTTTAGAGCCTCATTGTAACTTGCTTCTTGCGAATGTGCACTTCCGTCCCATCTCTTCTCAGAGATAAGCCGCCACCATTCTAGCAAGCTTGTTTCCGTTGCATTTTACAGTTTCAGCTTATTTTGTTATTGAATAGAAAACCAGTTTTACTGTATCTTTGTTATTTTTTGTTAAGAACCTGTTAATAATATGTATTCATTTCGTTCTGCTCATAAAATCTGGATCAGTGGTATCAGAGCGGTCTGCTCTTTGTCGTCTTAATGCATGTCCCCAATGAGGTCGGAGTACAAAGAGTTGGGTCTCAAGCTTATTTCTCTTGAGGAAAGAAGCTCTCGCATGCCCAAGTGACCTCCCATTACAGGAGAAAAGAAAGATGATGGGACAGGAGATCCTTTCAAACTATTGATTGAGGAAGCCCTCACGCAACAGAGGAATGAGATGATGGATAGTTTCGCACAAATCCTTTGGCGGCTACCAACAGGCGACGCATCTTCTTCGAAGGGAGGCGCCGCCCCCTTCAAGGTACAAATAAACTTTGATATTCCTATATTTGAAGTTTAGATAGACGCAGATGTTGTATACAAGTGGTTGAATCTAATAGAAGGGTATTTTTATGTCCATGACTTTTCGAATAAAGAAAAGATTACTTTTGCGCTCCTCAAAGTCGTTCCCCATGTCAAAGATTGGTGGGAAACTTTCTGTGAGCAAAAGGAAACAGAGGAAACCTCATTATTTTCAGTCACGGCCACCTGGATATCCTCCAGGGATGCTATTAAGGAACAATACTACCCTGTCGGAAGTTATGACGACCTATATACCAAATGGACCACACTGCGGCAAGAAAGAGAATAAGCAGTGCCAGATTTCACAAATATCTTCCATTCCTTATGCACCAAGTTGGGGAGATGGAAAATATTATTCAACAATGGCATGCATGGACAAAAACACAAAAGCTGTTGCATAAAGATACAGTATCTTGGAGTGACCTAGCTCTAAGAATAACTTGGGGATTTGTTGGGAATCTCAATTTTTGGTGGGAAAGAATAACTCCCAGGAGTAAGCTCAGAATACTTGAGCATGAAAGACCAGTCGATGAACTCATTAAAGCTGTAGTTCATGAATTTTATGGAGATATTAAAATCAACATGTCATTATGCTGATCTTTTTATGAACCAAAGACTCTGCCATCTCTCTCAACTTCCCAAATACTTTTGCACTATGCAATCCCTTTTGTATAAAGTTCCAGATCCTAACAATGCAGCCTATTTGAGGAAATATTTATCCTCTATGCCTGGTAGAGTTTCTGATCTAGTCAGAGAAAGACTAGAAGACTTAGAAATAGATATTGAAACATTATCTCTTGCTGGATTACAAGAGCAGATAGTCATTGCTCTCCAAAATGAATGTCTAAGAAAAAAGACCGCCAAATCCTTAAAGAAACACTTAGGATTTGATTCTGCAGTTTGTGAGATTTTCACAGAAACAACCAGTTTTGGTTGTTCCAATCCAAAGAAACAGAAGAAAGTAGCCAAGTCTGACTGTCATTGTTCTAGGAAACAACATCCTCATAAATCCTCTCGTCGATTTCCTATGAAGAAAAGAAAAGTTTTCTTTAAAAGACGGTCACAGCCTGCTAAAGCTAAGCATTCTTCATGCTTCATCTGCAAGAAGCCTGGCCACTGGGCGTCACAGTGTCCTCTGCGATCGAAGACAAAGGTCCAAACGAAAATCATGGATCTATTCTTAACCAGTTATGATCCAACTGAGTGGGACTTAGTCTCGCATCGTTCAGATGGTGAGTATTTCTCTGTCACTGATGACAGTGATTCCGAAATCGGTTCCCAAGCTTCTTCTGATTCTGATTCTGTTTCTGATCAAATTTCCGAACTAAACTTCTTAGATATTAAAATGATGACTTCTTTTGTTGACCTTAATACTCTTCTTGCACAAAGGTCTTCCCTTGAATCCAAACTGTCAGCCCTCACCCCTGGCCAGTTTAAGTTATTTGATCACTACTCTCTTCAGCTAGAGCGCCGTAATCAGCAGATACAAGCTCTACAGCAGCCAAGTGTGGTGACTATTCAGCACTACACACCCACTGATGCTGAGTTTGAGTTTGTTCCCTCTACTTCTTTACATCCTGTTCAGCCCAGATATCCTCCCATTACCCAACAGGATAAGAAAGGTAAAGCTATAAGTATCTCTTCCTATAAGAATGAAGATGATTCTATTGATAATACAATCTTCCATCTAGAAGAAGAGATAAAAGAAAAAGAAAATTTAGTACGTGATCTGTGGCATACTCTGAAACTACAAAGAGAAGAACTAGAATATCTGAAAAAAGAAAAGAGCTGAAGATTTTGAGAAAGAGATATTTTGGAGAGAAGAAGTTGAGGTTGATTCTACTGTAAATAAAATAATAAAAGGCCTAGATGACAGACTTGTCATCACTATAGACATTAAAGTTTCAGGATATTTAAGATATTCCTTGAATGCTCAGATAGATACTGGAGCAATGAACTCATGTGCTAAATTTGGAGCAATTCCTGAATATTACTGGCAGCCTGTAAATATATCTTTTAGAGCTGTCAATAAGACGGAATTGAAGATATCCCATATCTGTCCTGATTTTCCAATCTACATCCAAGAAGAAAAGATCCCAGTAACCTTTTACAGTTTTGATACCGGATCTGATATCCTGTTAGGCCAAGATTTTGTGAATAAGTGCTTACCATTAACAGTTGGAACTAATTTTGCACAGTTATTTGCAAATGGCAAATCCTTGAAAGTTCCTAGCAAAATTGTCCTTGAAACCAGAGTTGCTGTGAAAGAATCTACTAAGAAGGTAGAACATTCTGCTAGCAATCTAGCTAAGATCCAGAAAATAGTATCAAATATTAATAAGCATGGATTAGAAGTGATCAAAGATATTAAAGAAAGAATTGAGAAAGATTGCACTTCTGATTATCCTGATGCTTTCTGGACTAGAGAACAGTACTTTGTAACCTTGCCATACAAAGAAGAATACATCCCTAAAGCTCAAAAAGCTTCTGCCAATCACATGTCTCCTACATAGCTTGAATACTGTAGGAAGGAAATATCAGAATTATTGGATAGAAAGCTTATAGAGAATAGTAGAAGCCCATGGGCATGTCCTGCATTTTATGTGAATAAACATAGTGAACAAAAGAGAGGAAAGCCAAGGATGGTAATAAATTACAGAGCTCTCAATGAGGCTTTGTTACCTATAAGGTATCCTCTGCCCTCCAAAGAACTCTTAGTCTCAAAAATAGGGAAATGTAATGTATTCAGTAAGTTTGATCTTAAAAGTGGATTCTGGCAAATTGGTATTGTTCCAGCAGACAGATATAAAACTGCCTTTGTAGTGCCACAAGGACAGTATCAATGGAAGGTTATGCCCTTTGGTCTGAAAAATGCTCCTTCTGAGTTTCAGAAGAGAATGGATGATATTTTCAAACATTTAAATTTTGTTATTGTGTATATAGATGATTTGCTTGTATGCTCTGTAGATATGAGACAGCATGTACAGCATTTGAAGCAAGTTTATGATTTGCTCTTTAAGCATGGACTTGTGCTCAGTAAATCAAAATTGTGTTGGGCACAATCTAAGATAGAATATCTTGGTCTTATACTCTCCCAAGGAGAATTTGAATTAGAAGACCATGTGTTGAAAAAGTTATCAGAGTTCCCAGATGAGATACTGGACATAAAGCAATTACAGAGATTCTTAGGTTGCCTAAACTATATCTGACAGTTCTATGAGAACCAGGCCAAAGACGTCTGGATATTGAAAAAGAGACTTAGCAAGTCTTTACCTTGGAATCATAACATGACCAGAGCTGTCCAGATTATCAAGCAGAAACTCCAAAACCTACCCAAACTACATCTTCCAGATTTAACTATGAGTTTGATACTAGAGACTGATGCCTCTAATGAAACATGGGCAGCCGTACTTCTACAGAAGAATGGTCCAAAGCTGGAAGAAGTATGCATATATACTTCTGGATGTTTTAGCAACACAGAGTTAAGATATCCCTCTTCCCATAAGGAAATTCTTGCAGTCAAGAATGGAATCAAAAAATTCAGGATCTTTCTTAAACCTGTCCATTTTACTCTAAGAAATGATTTAAAGCATATGAAGGGAATGTTGACTAATCAAAGGTTGCTTGAACAGGGGAACAACAGAATTCTGCGATGGAGTTTATGGCTTGATGGTTATGATTTTGATAAACAATACAAGCCTGGAAAAGAAAATTGCATTGCAGATCTTTTGACAAGAGAAGCCGCACCTCCTAAGGAACCAGATAAAACAATCAAATGGCTTCATCCTCCTTGAGCTCCATATATATGGAAGCTCCACCAGGATTCAAATGGGTCTTGGTTTGTGAACATTGTACATATTGTTTCTGTTTTAATTGTATAGTTTGCTATGTGAAGAACAGTCCAGCCTGTCTACGGATTTTAGAGTTCTGAATTGATAAATATAGTGGTTATGAATCTTTTGGTAGATATTTCAGAGAACAGCGAGATCTGTTTAGAGGAATAATGACTGGCGGACCTCATCAAGGACAAGTCTACATTAGTCTCTACACACCTGCATTAACATATCAAGATTACTGCATGATTCTTCATCAAATCAAATATGATGGGTGTTGTTGGATAACTTTTGAATGTGATTTGTTCAAAGATTATTACTATTCCTGGTCCGGTTGGTTGTATTTATTATTTTGGACATACTGTCCAAGGGATGCAGATTTCTTTAGCAATACTGATCAAGAAGCCTTCAAGATATGGTTTCATGCAGAGATATGTGAAGCTGCCCAACATGAAGCATGGTTTGTGTTCAGCCTTACCTATATGGGTAGTGAGTTACATTATGCACCTACAGAACCATCTGTTCCGCCTTGCTATAAAGTTACTAGTAAATACTATGGTAACTTGTGTGTTCCAGAAAATGAATTAATTCCCACATTGGAAGGATCACCATTCTACAGGAGCTTTAGTGGGCTTCCTCCCTTCTCTTCAGATCACAGCTCTCCGCCTCCCAGTCATGAATATGATAGCGAGTTTTCTTTTGATTCTATAGCAGAGTACAATATCCAGAATATGTTAGAAGCGTGATGGACCCAGTTGTCCATGATATTTAATAAAGTTTGTAATAATTATCTAAGATGCCTTTCATGTCTATCGGGCCGACAGTGGTGTCCCGACGGTATGTGGGTTCCGTAAACTCCACAGTGTAATGATAAGAAACTTTTGCTTTAAGTCTATGTCATTCCAGAAAAGCTATGATGGGTCCCCATATGGCCGAGCCTCCAAGGGACGAGATAACAGCTGTAGTCCACAGCTGCCCCATCTAGATATTTCTCAGAATCCTTGTAACTGGCAGTTGCCCGTAGTATGATTACCGGGAACTTGCTAGGATTTGTATAAATAAAGCTCTAAGCTCTCATTTTTTATCATCCAGAGTTGGAGTCGAGAGAGTCTTAGGAAGAGTCTAGAGTCGAGCAGTGTGTATCCTCTTTACTTCTCTTGCCTTCGGGATCCTGAGTTAGCAAATGAAAAACACTGATCTCAAGTGTATATTCAGTGTTTAAGGTCCTGTCCGCTCTGAAGTGCATACTTTGGTCTTCCCTTGAATCCAAACTGTCAACCCTCACCCCTGGCCAGTTTCAGTTATTTGATCACTACTCTCTTTAGCTAGAGCGCCTTAATCAGCAGATACAATCTCTACAGCAGCCAAGAGTGGTGACTATTCAGCACTACACACCCACTGATGTTGAGTTTGAGTTTGTTCCCTCTACTTCTTTACATCTTGTTCAGCCCAGATATCCTCCCATTACCCAACAGGATAAGAAAGGTAAATCTCTAAGTATCTCTTCCTATAAGAATGAAGATGATTCTATTGATAATACAATCTTCCATCTAGAAGAAGAGATAAAAGAAAAAGAAAATTTAGTACGTGATCTTTGGCATACTCTGAAACTACAAAGAGAAGAACTAGAATATCTGAAAAAGAAAAGAGCTGAAGATTTTGAGAAAGAGATATTCTGGAGAGAAGAAGTTGAGGCTGATTCTACTGTAAATAAAATAATAAAAGGCCTAGATGACAGACTTGTCATCACTATAGACATTAAAGTTTCAGGATATTTAAGATATTCCTTGGATGCTCAGATAGATACTGGATCAATGAACTCATGTGCTAAATTTGGAGCAATTCCTGAATATTACTGGCAGCCTGTAAATATATCTTTTAGAGCTGTCAATAAGACGAAATTGAAGATATCCCATATCTGTCCTGATTTTCCAATCTACATCCAAGAAGAAAAGATCCCAGTAACCTTTTACAGTTTTGATACCGGATCCGATATCCTGTTAGGCCAAGATTTTGTGAATAAGTGCTTACGATTAATAGTTGGAACTAATTTTGCACAGTTATTTGCAAATGGCAAATCCTTGAAAGTTCCTAGCAAAACTGTCTTTGAAACCAGAGTTGTTGTGAAAGAATCTACTAAGAAGGTAGAACATTATGCTAGCAGTCTAGCTAAGATCCAGAAAATAGTATCAAATATTAATAAGCATGGATTAGAAGTGATCAAAGATATTAAAGAAAGAATTGAGAAAGATTGCACTTCTGATTATCCTGATGCTTTCTGGACTAGAGAACGGTACTTTGTAACCTTGCCATACAAAGAAGAATACATACCTAAAGCTCAAAAAGCTTCTGCCAATCACATGTCTCCTACAGAGCTCGAATACTGTAGGAAGGAAATATCATAATTATTGGATAGAAAGCTTATAGAGAATAGTAGAAGCCCATGGGCATGTCCTGTATTTTATGTGAATAAACATAGTGAACAAAAGAGAGGAAAGCCAAGGATGGTAATAAATTACAGAGCTCTCAATGAGGCTTTGTTACCTATAAGGTATCCTCTGCCATCCAAAGAACTCTTATTCTCAAAAATAGGGAAATGTAATGTATTCAGTAAGTTTGATCTTAAAAGTGGATTCTGGCAAATTGGTATTGTTCCAGCAGACAGATATAAAACTGCCTTTGTAGTGCCACAAGGACAGTATCAATGGAAGGTTATGCCCTTTGGTCTGAAAAATGCTCCTTCTGAGTTTCAAAAGAGAATGGATGATATTTTCAAACATTTAAATTTTGTTATTGTGTATATAGATGATTTGCTTGTATGCTTTGTAGATATGAGACAGCATGTACAGCATTTGAAGCAAGTTTATGATTTGCTCTTTAAGCATGGACTTGTGCTCAGTAAATCCAAATTGTGTTGGGCACAATCTAAGATAGAATATCTTGGTCTTATACTCTCCCAAGGAGAAGTTGAATTAGAAGACCACGTGTTGAAAAAGTTATCAGAGTTCCCAGATGAGATACTGGACATAAAGCAATTACAGAGATTCTTAGGTTGCCTAAACTATATCCGACAGTTCTATGAGAACCAGGCCAAAGACGTACGGATATTGCAAAAGAGACTTAGCAAGTCTTTACCTGGGAATCATAACATGACCAGAGTTGTCCAGATTATCAAGCAGAAACTCCAGAACCTGTTGAAATAATGTAACTGCGAAGAGCATTCTTATTATTTTGTTATTGGATTAAATCCCCATTGTGGATTAATCATGTCATTATTATTATTATTATTATTATTAGGTTAATCCCCATTGAGGATTAACCAAGTCGGTAATTGT
>ML777762.1:67312-84464 GCA_009831015.1 Picea engelmannii | reverse complement strand
CTGGGTTTTCTTCCCCTAGAGGGTTTCCCAGGATAAATGTTGTGTCTCTTGTGGATGTGTATTTCTCAGTGATCTTGTTCTTATTATGCTCTTATCTTATGAAATGCAAAGAACTATAATAATGGCATAAACATTAACAGAACCTACCCAAACTACATCTTCTAGATTTAACTATGAGTTTGATACTAGAGACTGATGCCTCTAATGAAACATGGGCAGTCGTACTTCTACAGAAGAATGGTCCAAAGCTGGAATAAGTATGCATATATACTTCTGGATGTTTTAGCAACACATAGTCAAGATATCCCTCTTCCCATAAGAAAATTCTTGCAGTCAAGAATGGAATCAAAAAATTCAGGATCTTTCTTAAACCTGTCCATTTTACTGTAAGAACTTATTTAAAGCATATGAAGGGAATGTTGACTAATCAAAGGTTGCTCTAACAGGGGAACAACAGAATTCTACGATGGAGTTTATGGCTTGATGGTTATGATTTTGATATACAATACAAGCCTGGAAAAGAAAATTGCATTGCAGATCTTTTGACAAGAGAAGCCGCACCTCCTAAGGAACCAGATAAAACAATCAAACGGCTTCATCCTCCTTGAGCTCCATATCTATGGAAGCTCCACCAGGATTCAAATGGGTCTTGGTTTGTGAACATTGTACATATTGTTTATGTTTTAATTGTATAGTTTGCTATGTGAAGAACAGTCCAGCCTGTCTACGGATTTTAGAGTTCTGGATTGATAAATATAGTGGTTATGAATCTTTTGGTAGATATTTCAGAGAACAGCGAGATCTGTTTAGAGGAATAATGACTGGTGGACCTCATCAAGGACAAGTCTACATTAGTCTCTACACACCTGCATTGACATATCAAGATTACTGCATGATTCTTCATCAAATCAAATATGATGGGTGTTGTTGGATAACTTTTGAATGTGATTTGTTCAAAGATTATTACTATTCCTGGTTTGGTTGGTTGTATTTATTATTTTGGACATATTGTCCAAGGGATGCAGATTTCTTTAGCAATATTGATCAAGAAGCCTTCAAGATATGGTTTGATGCAGAGATATGTGAAGCTGCCCAACATGAAGCATGGTTTGTGTTCAGCCTTACCTATATGGGTAGTGAGTTACATTATGCACCTACAGAACCATCTGCTCCGCCTTGCTATAAAGTTACTAGTAAATACTATGGTAACTTGTGTGTGCCAAAAAATGAATTAATTCCTGCAATGCAAGGATCACCATTCTACAGGATCTTTAGTGGGCTTCCTCCCTTCTCTTCAGATCACAGCTCTCCGCCTCCCAGTCATGAATATGATAGCGAGTTTTCTTTTGATTCTATAGCATAGTACAATATCCAGAATATGTTAGAAGCGTGATGGACCCAGTTGTCCATGATATGAAATAAAGTTTGTAATAATTATCTAAGATGCCTTTCATGTCTATTGGGCCGATAGTGGTGTCCCGATGGTACGTGGGTTCCGTAAACTCCACAGTGTAATGATAAGAATCTTTTTCTTTAAGTCTATGTCATTCCAGAAAAGCTATGATGGGTCCCCATATGGCCGAGCCTCCAAGGGACGAGATAACAGCTGTAGTCCACAGCTGCCCCATCTAGATATTTCTCGGAATCCTTGTAACTGGCAGTTGCCCGTAGTATGATTACCGGGAACTTGCTAGGATTTGTATAAATAAAGCTCTAAGCTCTCATTTTTTATCATCCGGAGTTGGAGTCGAGAGAGTCTTAGGAAGAGTCTAGAGTCGAGCAGTGTGTATCCTCTTTGCTTCTCTTGCCTTCGGGATCCTGAGTTAGCAAATGAAAAACACTGATCTCAAGTGTATATTCAGTGTTTAAGGTCCTGTCCGCTCTGAAGTGCGTACTTTGGTCTTCCCTTGAATCCAAACTGTCAGCCCTCACCCCTGGCCAGTTTCAGTTATTTGATCACTAGTCTCTTCAGCTAGAGCGCCTTAATTAGCAGATACAAGCTCTACAGCAGCCAAGCGTGGTGACTATTCAACACTACACACCCACTAATGCTAAGTTTGAGTTTGTTCCCTCTACTGCTTTACATCCTGTTCAGCCCAGATATCCTCCCATTACCCAACAGGATAAGAAAGGTAAAGCTCTAAGTATCTCTTCCTATAAGAATGAAGATGATTCTATTGATAATACAATCTTCCATCTAGAAGAAGAGATAAAAGAAAAAGAAAATTTAGTACGTGATCTTTGGCATACTCTGAAACTACAAAGAGAAGAACTAGAATATCTGAAAAAGAAAAGAGCTGAAGATTTTGAGAAAGAGATATTCTGGAGAGAAGAAGTTGAGGCCAATTCTACTGTAAATAAAATAATAAAAGGCCTAGATGACAGACTTGTCATCACTATAGACATTAAAGTTTCAGGATATTTAAGATATTCCTTGGATGCTCAGATAGATACTGGAGCAATGAACTCATGTGTTAAATTTGGAGCAATTCCTGAATATTACTGGCAGCCTGTAAATATATCTTTTAGAGCTGTCAATAAGACGGAATTGAAGATATCCCATATCTGTCCCGATTTTCCAATCTACATCCAAGAAGAAAAGATCCCAGTAACCTTTTACAGTTTTGATACCGGATCCGATATCCTGTTAGGCCAAGATTTTGTGAATAAGTGCTTACCATTAACAGTTGGAACTAATTTTGCACAGTTATTTGCAAATGGAAAATCCTTGAAAGTTCCTAGCAAAACTGTCTTTGAAACCAGAGTTGCTATGAAAGAATCTACTAAGAAGGTAGAACATTCTGCTAGCAGTCTAGCTAAGATCCAGAAAATAGTATCAAATATTAATAAGCATGGATTAGAAGTGATCAAAGATATTAAAGAAATAATTGAGAAAGATTGCACTTCTGATTATCCTGATGCTTTCTGGACTAGAGAACGGTACTTTGTAACCTTGCCATACAAAGAAGAATACATCCCTAAAGCTCAAAAAGCTTCTGCCAATCACATGTCTCCTACATAGCTTGAATATTGTAGGAAGGAAATATCAGAATTATTGGATAGAAAGCTTATAGAGAATAGTAGAAGCCCATGGGCATGTCCTGCATTTTATGTGAATAAACATAGTGAACAAAAGAGAGGAAAGCCAAGGATGGTAATAAATTACAGAGCTCTCAATGAGGCTTTGTTACCTATAAGGTATCCTCTGCCCTCCAAAGAACTCTTATTCTCAAAAATAGGGAAATGTAATGTATTCAGTAAGTTTGATCTTAAAAGTGGATTCTGGCAAATTGGTATTGTTCCAGCAGACAGATATAAAACTACCTTTGTAGTGCCACAAGGACAGTATCAATGGAAGGTTATGCGCTTTGGTCTGAAAAATGCTCCTTCTGAGTTTCAGAAGAGAATGGATGATATTTTCAGACATTTAAATTTTGTTATTGTGTATATAGATGATTTGCTTGTATGCTCTGTAGATATGAGACAGCATGTACAGCATTTGAAGCAAGTTTATGATTTGCTCTTTAAGCATGGACTTGTGCTCAGTAAATCCAAATTGTGTTGGGCACAATCTAAGATAGAATATCTTGGTCTTATACTTTCCCAAGGAGAAGTTGAATTACAAGACCATGTGTTGAAAAAGTTATCGGAGTTCCCAGATGAGATACTGGACATAAAGCAATTACAGAGATTCTTAGGTTGCCTAAACTATATCCGACAGTTCTATGAGAACCAGGCCAAAGACGTCTGGATATTGCAAAAGAGACTTAGCAAGTCTTTACCTTGGAATCATAACATGACCAGAGCTATCCAGATTATCAAGCAGAAACTCCAGAACCTACCCAAACTACATCTTCCAGATTTAACTATGAGTTTGATACTAGAGACTGATGCCTCTAATGAAACATGGGCAGTCATACTTCTACAGAAGAATGGTCCAAAGCTGGAAGAAGTATGCATATATACTTCTGGATGTTTTAGCAACACAGAGTCAAGATATCCCTCTTCCCATAAGGAAATTCTTGCAGTCAAGAATGGAATCAAAAAATTCAGGATCTTTCTTAAACCTGTCCATTTTACTGTAAGAACTGATTTAAAGCATATGAAGGAATGTTGAATAATCAAAGGTTGCTTGAACAGGGGAACAACAGAATTTTGCGATGGAGTTTATGGCTTGATGGTTATGATTTTGATATACAATACAAGCCTGGAAAAGAAAATTGCATTGCAGATCTTTTGACAAGAGAAGCCGCACCTCCTAAGGAACCAGATAAAACAATCAAATGGCTTCATCCTCCTTGAGCTCCATATATATGGAAGCTCCACCAGGCTTCAAATGGGTCTTGGTTTGTGAACATTGTACATATTGTTTTTGTTTTAATTGTATAGTTTGCTATGTGAAGAACAGTCCAGTCTGTCTACGGATTTTAGAGTTCTGGATTGATAAATATAGTGGTTATGAATCTTTTGGTAGATATTTCAGAGAACAGCGAGATCTGTTTAGAGGAATAATGACTGGCGGACCTCATCAAGGACAAGTCTACATTAGTCTTTACACACCTGCATTAACATATCAAGATTTTTGCATGATTCTTCATCAAATCAAATATGATGGGTGTTGTTGGATAACTTTTGAATGTGATTTGTTCAAAGATTATTACTATTCCTGGTCCGGTTGGCTGTATTTATTATTTTGGACATACTGTCCAAGGGATGCAGATTTCTTTAGAAATACTGATCAAGAAGCCTTCAAGATATGGTTTGATGCAGAGATATGTGAAGCTGCCCAACATGAAGCATGGTTTGTGTTCAGCCTTACCTATATGGGTAGTGAGTTACATTATGCACCTACAGAACCATCTGCTCCGCCTTGCTATAAAGTTACTAGTAAATACTATGGTAACTTGTGTGTGCCAGAAAATGAATTAATTCCCACAATGCAAGGATCACCATTCTACATGAGCTTTAGTGGGCTTCCTCCCTTCTCTTCAGATCACATCTCTCTGCCTCCCAGTCATGAATATGATAGCGAGTTTTCTTTTGATTCTATAGCAGAGTACAATATCCAGAATATGTTAGAAGCGTGATGGACCCAGTTGTCCATGATATGAAATAAAGTTTGTAATAATTATCTAAGATGCCTTTCATGTCTATCAGGCCGACGGTGGTGTCCCGACGGTACGTGGGTTCCGTAAACTCCACAGTGTAAAGATAAGAATCTTTTGCTTTAAGTCTATGTCATTCCAGAAAAGCTATTATGGGTCCCCATATGGCCGAGCCTCCAAGGGACGAGATAACAGTTGTAGTCCACAACTGCCCCATCTAGATATTTCTCGGAATCCTTGTAACTGGCAGTTGCCCGTAGTATGATTACCGGGAACTTGCTAGGATTTGTATAAATAAAGCTCTAAGCTCTCATTTTTTATCATCTGGAGTTGGAGTCGAGAGAGTCTTAGGAAGAGTCTAGAGTCGAGCAGTGTGTATCCTCTTTGCTTCTCTTGCCTTCGGGATCCTGAGTTAGGAAATGAAAAACATTGATCTCAAGTGTATATTCAGTGTTTAAGGTCATGTCCGCTCTGAAGTGCGTACTTTGGTAAATTGGTGGAATGGTGGTGTTAACTTCCACCGAGAATTAATACCGTATTTGGACTCCACTGGCTCAAAGAACCAAAAGCAGCTCGCTGGCCCCAAATTAAATGTCTCACAGGCTGGTAGGTGGATGGCATAATGAGGGATGGGGAGGTGAACCGCCCATCCATAGAGTTTTCAGGCCTAACCAGTGCGAGGGTAATCACGCCACATGCAACCTTGCAAGAGGATAAGGCGTAAGGTAGAAGCAATTGGGGGGTAGACGCGAGGGGAGAACTCTGGCGATATGCAGAGTGAGTGATAGCAGAGAGGAAGGATTGCAACCTTTGCTCCTGGTCACTAGTAGACAGAGAGACAGTCTCACAGCATCGTGGTCTCATCTCGGGGGTGGCTAGTGGTGAATCCACTGGGAGTCGCTAAGCCTACGGTTAGGTGGAAACGAGCACCCCTCTCAGCAGTTGCTTAACCTGGTGTTATTTCTGATAAGTGTTTTGCCTCTGGCACCTTGAAATATATGTATTCTGATAATTATGCTCATAAGCTGTGTAACTGTGAATGTTTTCATTATAAGAATGTTTGTGCGGTATTTTGATCAGTACTAGTAGTTTTATATGCTTATAACAGAAAAACCACGCATGGCTTATGTTGATAAATGAAATTTAATTATGCATAAGTTGAACCAAGTCAGACTTCCAGTCTGTTCTCGGGAAGTTGTTTTCCCTTATCTGTCCCTAGGAATGCCCCGGAATAGATCTCTTTACAGAGATTCCCTCCTTGGAAAGGTTTACTAAGAACCTGGAAAAAGGACTTGAATGTGCAAGTCTTAACAACCCTGTACGAGGAGGAATGACCCTCCTTAAAATCCCGAAGTAGCAGCGTAGGGATAAGTATCGATCAACGGACGAGATTCCGTCGAAAGATCCATGGTCATTCACGATCGTTAGATTGATGAAAGGAAACAAGGGCGTTACATACCTTGCCCCTTTTTCCTCTATCTTCGTGAATAACGAGGAAATCCGGATCGTAGACCCCCAAGGTCCATGAGAACATCTGGACCGTTGATTTTTCCACATCCATGAAGTAGGGGGAGAGGGCGCGACGTGGGACAGATTTGAGCCGTTAGATCTTAGCTAGAAAAAACCCGACAACCATTGGATCTGTTAAGAGATGCATGAGGGTTAAGCCCTCGTGAACAGGAGGTTGATATTCCTGACGAGAGGCGTGGCCATCGGGATATCGGCATTCGTGAAATCAGGAGTCACAGTGACATGAGGAATTTTCATGGTGAAAATCCTGGAATCAAAATGATTCGTCCATCATAGGAGGACACGTGGGCAAGATCGGGAGCCCGTCGGCATTTCGAAGATCGAAGGGACAAGATGCCAGAATATTTCAGCAGCGGAAACTCCGAAATCACGAGAAGCGATCAGGACCATCCATCTTAGGAGGACGTGTGGCAGCAATTGGAGCATTCGGGAAAAGTCCCAAAAGGAAAGTCATCCATCGGGAAATCGGGAATCCCGTGGACAAGAAGTCCATACACTTCGGAATTTCGAAGTCTGGAATCCCGACAAAGTGAAAAGTGTCCATTGTAGGGCCAGTTGTCATTATATCGGCATATCAGGATTCGGTGGATCGCGAATCCTGAGGACGAGTACATTTCGGCATTGGAAAGTCCGAAAACCCGACAGGAGCTAAGGCTGTGGTCTTGTGAGATAGTGGTCACATGGGCCAGGAGTTTATCCAGGAGGGTTAACACGTAAGAGACCATATCGGTGAATTGGCTCATCGGAGATCGGGGATTCAAGAGAACGGGGAACTCTTGACATCGGGGATCACGAAATCCCGAAACCCGAAAGTATATGCATTTCCCGTTGTGGAAAGAGTAGCGGTCGTATGCAAGGGCCGTGACAGGGAAAGAAGGACCTGTGGATCGGGTTTTGACAGAGATTCCAGCAGGGAATCCAATGAGTCGCTTCGGCTCATGAACTGATTGAACGATCCTGTAAGCAGACGTGCTTGGGAGTGCGACTACATCACTTTCCATATCTAAATTCAGATATTTGAATGAGGAAGAGTCTTGGAGTCGTTGCATTTCAAAATCTCGAGTACCGAAACCCCGAAAGGATTCATACCGTTGGATCAGGGGAGGCTTACGGTTGTCGATCTCCCTTTGGAGGGAAACTTTGGAGACCTCGGAAGTTTCGGGGATTTGAATGGGGAAAGGTAGAAATCGTGTATCTCGATTCCCCCAAATCTCGAAAAGTCGATAAGATCTTGGCTGGCCTAAGCGCGTGGACACCGTATAGGGTTATGTAGACAAGACCCCAGGAGAGAAACTTGCCCCTCACTAGCCCCGTCGGGGTTTGGCGTTTCGCTGTTTCAAGCTTCAGGGTTTGCAGAGTCGAGCGACTCGACATTCCAGTAGCACTGAGTCGCGAAGTGCGAAAAGACGTCGTGCGGATTCGGCCCATGGTCGTGAACTACAATCATATGGAGGTGGAAAAAGGAAAGAGCTAGCCTGCGCTAAGCCTCGTAGGACTTCGAGGATTCTGATTATTGAGAAATCAACAAAAAAGTTTGATTTGCGTAGTGGGTATGTGACAGATATCTGGTGCTCAAGTATCGCGGTGCTCTGCATAGATACATCCAGACTGAAATGGAATTTTTGGACATCTCATCCTTGGGCACAACCTACCGATATGTCGTCAAAATCGAGCAGAAGCTCAAACAAAAGACGTGGCAATTTGGGCCTAGGAACCCCTCACAACAAAAGCCAAGAAAGGGCGTTTCCAACCCACCGAACAAAGGATAGAGCAAAGATGGACAGTACTAGGACAACCAGTACAAGCCTCTCAAGCAAAGAAGGACACCAGAAAGACAGAAAGATATCGGGAAGTGGTGTGACTTCCATAAGAGCCCTTAGCATAACACTACTGACTGTCTCTCGAAGCAGTCATTGGTGGCCAAAGTGAAAGCCTCTGAATCATATGCAGATTATGACTCTGAGCCAGAACTAGAAAGGGGAAGATGGATCATTGACGTAGAACCCAGTGCCACCGTTGCTACCACCAAGCTCCAGCCTGGTGAACCAGACGAGCCAGAAGAAGGAGAGCGCCTCTTCCATTCACAGATGTGGGTAAAAGGAACCCCACTGCACTTCATAGTTGATAGCGGTAGCCAGAAGAACCTCATCTCAGCAGAGATCGTCAAGTGGTTGGCCCTGCCAACAACGTCGCACCCATAACCGTACACCATTGGATGGCTCCACCAAGGAAGCGATCTCCACGTCAGCCAATAGTGTCGACTTTCGTACGACATCAAGCCCTTCAAAGACCAGGTATTGTGTGATGTTGCTCCTCTCGAAGTTTGTGATGTTCTTTTGGGCCAATCTTATTTATGGAAACGTCGTGTTGTATATGAGTTTAGGCCTTGTAGTGTTATTATTACTTTGAACAGGAAATTGTACAAAATACCTGAGGCAGTCCCACCGAGTGTTATTTCCTTGATCTCTGCTAAGCAATGCAAGAAGGCCATCTCTCAGACGGGGAAGTTTGTCTTCTTCGTGATTCACTCTCAGAATAAGTGAAAGATCATAGCCACATCCAGGGTCTCTACGGCCGACCTCTCCACACAGCAGAAGCGAGTAGATAAGGTTGTGGAAGAATACTCGGATATCTTCTCCTCACCTACAGGGGTACCTCTGCACTGCCAAGTCAAGCACCCCATCGATCTGACCCCCAGTGCACCGCTACCCAATGGGCCAGTCTATCGTCGCTCTTTGTTAGAGAATGAGGAGATCAAGCGACAGATCCAAGAACTGCTCCACAAGGGGCACATCAGCCCCAACTCATCACCTTGCAGGAGCCCAATCATGCTGGTACAAAAGAAAGATGGAACCTAGCAACTCTGTATTGATTACCGGGCTCTGAATAAAATCACAGTCAAAAATCGATACCCGATTCCTCGAATCGATGACCTCCTTGATCAACTCACGGGGGCCAAATAATTCAGTAAGATTGATCTGAAGTCTGGCTACAACCAGGTCCCAATAGAACAGACAAATGTATGGAAGACCGCCTTCAAGTCAAAGGAAGGCCTTTTTGAATGGTTGGTCATGCCCTTTGGTTTGACAAATGCTCCAGCCACTTTCATGAGGATGATGGACGATATCCTACGACCATTCACCAATACTTTTGTAGTGGTGTATCTGGATGACATTCTAATTTATAGCAAGACTTGGGCCGAACACTTGCAGCATATTCAACAGGTCCTGCACACCCTGCGGCAACACAAGCTATATGCCAACTTGGAAAAATGATCCTTCAACATGGACAAGGTCCATTACCTGGGCTACATCATTGAGCAGCATGGCGTACATGTGGATCCAGCCAAGATCCAAGTCATCCATGACTGGCCAGCCCCAACAACACTCACTGAGCTTCAGATCTTCTTGGGCCTTACCAATTTCTACCGCAAGTTCATGTTGGGTTTCTCCCATATTGCATGGGCCCTCAGCGAAATAAACAAGGGTGGTGGTAAGGCTAAATTTGTGTGGGGTCGGTCCCAGCAACAAGCATTTGATGATTTGAAGCAGCGCTTGTGCTCAGCCCCAGTACTTTCACTACCAGACCTGCAACATCCTTTTGAGATCGAGACAGATGCTTCAGACTATGCTGTGGGCGTCGTTCTCACTCAGCACGGCCACCCCATGGCCTATCATAGTGAGACACTATCAAATATTGTTCGTAAGTACCCTACTTACGACAAAGAAATGTACTCCATTGTGAAAGCCTACCGCCAGTGGAGACATTACATTCTTGGGAAGGAGACAGTCATCCACATTGATCATAAGCCACTGCAGTTCATGCAGACACAGAGAAAATTGCAGAATGACCGCCATCAAAAGTGGTCCACATACTTGCAACAATTCCACCTCAACATCTAGTATAAAACATGAAGCATCAATCGCGTCGTTGATTGCCTCAGTAGACCGCCAGTCGCGGCACTCACCACGGTGCTAGACTCTTGCGGCCATGAGACATCTGGATGGACCCAACTCTATGAGATAGACCCTGACTTCGCCACCACCTACCAAATGTTGGGTGCAAATGCAGTTGTCAATAATTTCCATCTTTGGGATGGGTTGTTGTGTCGTCTGGGCCATATCTATGTTCCATCAAGTGAGCGAGCGAAGATGATCTGGGAAGCCCACTACAGTCAGGTGGCAGGACACTTCGGCGTTGAAAAGACAGTGGTGATGCTACAGAAACATTTCTACTGGCCGAAACTTTGACAGAAGGTCAACAAGTATATCAGGTCCTGCACTGCTTGCGCTATTGCCAAACTGACCACTAAGAAACAGGGCCTGTACACCCCTCTTCCTACTCCTGACGGGCCATGGGAATCCATCTCAATGGACTACATGTCGAGCCTCCCGTCCACCAAGCGGGGAAATGACTATGTTTTGTGGTTGTTGATCGCTTTTCTAAGATGGTGATTTTGGTTGCCTGCAAGAAGAGCATCACAGCAGAGGCCACTGCCAAGCTCTTCTTTGAACGAGTCTGGGTACATTTTGGAATCCCACAAACCATTGTCTCAGATCGGGATAGTCAATTTCTCAGCACATTCTGGTCGAGCTTCTGGTCACTACTGGACACCAAGCTCACCAAATCCACAGCCTTCCACCCCTAGATAGATGGCCAAACCGAGGTTGTAAATTGAATGATTGTGCATATCCTTCGCATGTATAATTCAAAATACCCTCACACATGAGATGAGAGCCTTCCCTATGTCCAGCATATCTACAACCGAGCCTTGCATAGCTCAACCGGCCACAACCCCTTTCAAGTGGGGTTGGGATTCCAACCATTGGGACCCATAGATGTTGCACTTCCCCTTGCGGTCACCTCGACCGACTCATCTCCTGCTCCAACTGAAGCTAACAAAGCCACCCGGTTCATTGAGCGAATCAAGCACATCCCCCAATAGGTTCAAGATATCCTACATAAGTCCAATGACAAGTACAAATAGCGCCATGATCAACATCGGGTGTCGCATAAGTTTCAGGTGGGCGACAAAGTTTGGTTGCACTTGCAGAAAGAACGCCTTACAGGACCCCATTGGAAGCTTCGCCCACTCCATTATGGGTCGTACACTATCACCAAGGCCGTGGGGGATAACTATTTTGAGCTCAACATTCCTCCTTTCCTTGGTCTGCACCCAATGTTCAACGTGGATCTCCTTCGCCCTTATTTCCCATCATTATTGGACACCTCAGAAGTAGTAGAACAACTGACACCAACAGAGCTCAACCCCAACTTCCTACAACAGGCATCCAATGCTTAGATTGTGGACAGACAAATCAAGGGCACTCGATAACAAAGGATCCATCTTTATTGAGTCGTCAAAGCAGGGCAGCTTCTGCACCAAGGCAAGTGGCTCACCCGAGGCCAAATTCAGCAGAAATTTCCTCATCTGATGGGGGACCTCAATGCAATGGAGACCATTGCTTCCTAAGGAGGGAGGATTGATCCAGATGGATATCGGTGGCCACCCACCTTGTCCAACTGGCTCAAAACAGTTTTCTGACAATTTTGGCAATTTACTATTTTTAGCAATTTTAACTTCCGGGGCCATTTTGAGGGCCTAAATAAAGGTTTTTCTGGATTGAGCTCCTCAATGATAGCCGAAGGCATCATTGAGCCCCCAAAATGAATATCCTCGATGATATATTTCCAACGGGTTATCACACGCCTAAAACAGAGATCGTATGCAAAAGTTACGACCCCAGGAAGTTGATGTACTAACTTATCTAAACGGGGCCCACATGACTTTTGGCGCTTCATCTCCTAGGGTTAGGTTTTTTGATGTCTAGGGTTTTTGGCATTCTTGCTTATTATAAAAAGGCCTTCAGAGCCTCATTGTAATCTACTTCTTGTGAATTTGTGTTGATGTCACATCTCTTCTCAGAGATAAGCCGCCACCATTCCAGCAAGCTTGTTTCTGCTGCATTTTACAGTTTCAGCTTATTTCGTTATTGAATAGAAAACCAGTTTTACTGTATCTTTGTTATTTTGTGTTAAGCACCTGTTAATAATCTGTATTCATTTCGTTATGCTCATAAAATCCGGATCAGGTATGATCTTGTGTATCTCGAGACTCCTGAGTTTCGGCCCCGCCACTTTGTCCTCCACTTCCTCTACTCTCACCCCAATTTAAATTGTGCTGCAGAATAAGCAATAATAACAACAATGTGACTAAGTATCTGAGAACATTTAGAGGTTTAAGTAGGGTTTATTGTGTGAAGAAACCAAAGGACGACCCTTATCTCAAAGGGTACAAAGTCAAAGTCACTGCTACGTCCATGGACGACCCTCCGCCTAGCTATAGGTCCAATGTAGGGGTTTGCCTCATCAATTATAGGGGTACAGTATCAAAGTCACTGCTACATCCATGGATGGCCCTCCGCCTGGCTACAGGTCCAATGTAGGGGCTTGCCTCATCAATTCTAATAACCAAGTACTCACTCTTATCAACTTTTAGTCTTTCTCGTCCATTCCAATCTTGGAAGATCCTACACTTATTTTAGGATTTATGGGATTTGCAAGTATTTGTGGCATCGAGATTGGACGTGCCAGGGGCATGGAAAATGTCGCAGGTATCATTATTGCAATCTTTCTTTTCATTCTCCTTCTTGGGATAGTTTTTTGTGAACGTAAATTTTCCTTCACCTTCACTTGCCATCTAGAATCAATCCGGGAGAGCCCTTGTTTGTTTCTTTCTAAGTCCAAATGGTTTGATTATAGGGCTTTATTCATGGTTCTTGCTTTTGTGTTAACCAATAATTGTTGAGTAAATAGTAATTGCAAAAATATAATTTCACGACCTTAGTTAAAGTGGCTCTCCTAACAGTCAAAGTTGCCAAACTAAAGGTGTTGGTTGAGGTCGTAATAGCAAGAGGAACAACTCAGAATGTTAAGAGGACTGTAGTATTATGAATGAGAGCATATGGTCTAACTAGGAATGCATGGTTAACGACAAACAAAGTGCCAAATGCATGGCTCAAGTTCCATCAATGTACACTTGGAACCCTCCACGTGTTGACTATTTGAAGGTAGTAGTTGAAGGAGTAATTCAAATGTGGACAAATTTAATCTTTTTTCTGTTAAATCTTTTTTTCCTAAATCTAGTAAGAACTTAAATACTTTTTCCCTAAATCTAATAAGAACTTCTTCAACCATTGGAAGTTATAGTGATCCTTGATTCCTTGATTGATGGGGACTTTGATTTATAGTTATCCGAGTAACCAGTATTTCTAAGAGTCTACCACGTCTCCCAAATGAAATCCAATACTCCTTAGATTTCATCTGTGATTTGTTACTTGAATTTGTTTGATTTCATACTCAGTCTTTACCAACCAGTTCTTTTACACGATTGTCTAGATCTATTTGAACCATATCTAACATATTTTCAATGGTATAGACTGCTTTCAAGTTCTTGTATAGGAGAGATATCTAATGTTTGAAGGTGTTTGAATTGTATCCAATATGTATAGAAAAAATCGTGAAGATGATCTAATAGTATGGATCGAAACGTTTGGAATATTAAAAAAACTACAACGCAGGTCCCCTCCATTAATTCATATATCCAATATATTTTCAACTGCATGGTTTGCTAACTGGGCAAAATCTTGTTATTCCCCCTTGATTTTTCGTTTCCCTATACTGCCAGCTTCCTGTAAGGACTTTTTAATAGTTTGACCATCTCTGAAATCTGCTTGGTGTCTGTCTCTAATGGATTATAAAAAGAAATATCATTTCTTTTCAAAAATTATAAAATGTTATATATTAATATTTTGAGTTTTCTGAGATCTAGGTGTTCTCGGTCCACTTTGATTTGAGTTTTTTGAGATCTAGTTGTTCTCGTTGAGCTTTGCTTTGGATTCTGAATCTTGGATTCATAAATTCTATTATTTCATTTGCTTCGAGTTTCCTAAGATATAACTGTTCTCGCCCACGTTTGCTTTGGATTATTAATCTCTGATTCCTTTTATTTGCCCAACTTTGCTTTGGATTCTAAATCTCAGATTCCTTTTATTTTTGCAACGAATATTTTACCATTTAAACATAAAGATCTTTTGATTGATGAGATTCCTTGAAAATAATCTTGTGCCCACAACCCTCCATAAGATTATATATGTATACATAAAAGCATAGATATGACATCTCCTTTATCTTCTAGAATCATTACATAAGAAATTTGCATAAAATGATTTTGGATTTTATTAAGGCATTAGTGAGATTCCAATTTTGTGACTAGATTTGCTACTTTAGTTGTTCTAATTGCATTGAATAACATTACTTGTTCTGCTCTGATCCACTCTAAAAGTAACAAGTAAATCAAATCAATAGTTAAACTTTAGCAATGCCTTGCATTTATTATCTCATTTATTTTAAGTGAATCTTTGTTGGAAATCTATGTTAACAAGGGTTTACTTTTGACATATCATATGATCCTTGGTATGATGTTTCAAATAATGTATGGTATGCTCAATGGTTGGGCTATGAACTTAACGTTTCATTCTCTTGCTCTCATTTGGCTGGAATATGTGGATATGGGTATATAACTTTACATTTTTCATTTGACTTATGTTATAAACACACTTCAAGGTTGAATGTTGCAAATAACGCTCAAGTGTTCCACCTTAAAAGTTTCATATCTCATCTTACATGCTAAAATATATTGAAGGGATGATGGTTTTCAGATCTAGATTTTTGTAAATTTGAAGTTGGATTCATGATTGGAATGTATTCCTAAAATAAATTAATGCATGAAAGATTGAACAGTTTGCTCTCACAATGTACTCTTACTCATTTATTTGATGGAGGATTTTATATGGTTGAAGTATAATCTAGTTGAATGTATTTTTACTTGGTAAAGTCTCAACAAATGATATAATTTATGAAAGTATACAAGGGTGTCACATATGGACTCTTAAAAGGGGTCTTACTTTGCTTGCAACTATCATACTACTTGATCTAACTAGCACTCATTTATTAAACAAGTTTTCAAATGGTTGAAACATTGCAAACACGTGAACTAGCATAACACTAAATTTGTTTTGCACATTTTACAATTATGTTGATCAAAATAGTTATCCCATTTTCACTATATTATGCTTTTCTTTGAGCATATAACTTAGAATTCACTCACATATTTGGTTTCTTACATTGTTGGGACATATTTAGAATTGAATTCAAGTTTTTGGAACAAATTTGGATGATAACCAGTGACAACATGCGAACCAACTGAATGGAATAAAATATCAGAATACCCCCTCATTTATCTTTGATGGCACTACCTTGGTAAAGAAAACAAAAAATGAGAACCAAGATAATACCCCCTCATTTATCTTTGATGGCACTACCTTAGTAGAGAAAAGAAAAAATGAGAACCAACATAAGGGATACAAATCCTTTTACTCTTGACTTCATAGATTTACCATTGCGAAACTGATCATCTACAAAGAAAAACCATTGCAATGAATATGGACCAGGTAGTACTAGAATATGCTAATTTAATAGACTTCTATTATGAGATCTGAAAAAAGAAAGAGTAACAAAACATGAAAACCATCATGAATTACAACATTCCCAAAATCAGATGAGAATTGGGAACAAAGTTCCAGAATTTAAAAGATAATTTATGCCGTAAAATGTTATGAATTATATAAATATCCTATTATGAAACAAACACAATTGCAAACAAATTAGCATGCCTAGTGTGAAATAATTCCAAGAGTATGGAAGCCATGCCATGCTGCTATAAGAAAATTGAGTTTCAACCAACATCCTAAATCTATATCTCTGTGACTACAAATATTCTTTTAGTAGACCTCTTAAATTGTTCAAATTATTTTTACAACCCCCCCAAACCATAAGTGAAGACATTGATAACTAATTACAATGGAACTACATTTCATCCCTGAGCTTCCCAATTCAAAATAAAACACCCTTTGATATTATTTCCCTTGTGCTGGTTGAGAGAATGCTTGATTGCTTTCATGTGATAGCACTAAGAGTCAACTAATCTATCAACAAAGTCATCCTTGCCACCCACTATACCCTCTGCATCCCATAATTATAATTCTTGACATCAGGAACATAAATTACAGTAAACATTAAAGAGGAGTCGTAAACACTAAAGAGGAGTCATTGAGCTTATCAACAAAGTCATTCTTGCCACTATACCCTTTGCATCCTATCATTCTTGAATATAGAAAGACATGCATGCTATTGGTTAATTCGGGATGGATATCCAAAAATGGGTATTGCATTAGGTTGAATGTAAAACAAAAGGTGGGAACACTTAAAATAAATATATAATATCAAAATACATTCATGGTAGGGACATTGCTACGACAGTAGCACTTGTTTCATGTCTCGTTTGTGCGTTTTTTAGTCCCTGCCGAAGGCGCAGAGGAACTATAGCGATCGATAATTCGTTGACTTCATATTAATATGTTCTTTGACTATAAATTTTCGCATCATCTGTATTGTTT
>ML777762.1:42215-53607 GCA_009831015.1 Picea engelmannii | reverse complement strand
GTCTTGTTTCTAGATATGCAATTAGTAAGCTTTAATTGTAACAACTCATCGTCATCAGGTTGGCACGTTCACGAAACCTCCAATCCTTAATTTCTCTTTGCCATACCCGCCACCTTCGCACTTCTAAATATGCAATAAGTAAGATTTATTATTAACAACTCATCATGCAACACCCATAGAGATTGTCATTAATGAGCGAAAGGCTTGAGGAGCTTTCCCATTTATAAGCATTGAACCAACATTTGCGGAGATTTATATTATCGCCTCCAACTGTTCATTTCAATGATCATCTGGAGAAAACGAATGTTCTCATAAACATATGGCATCAGCTCGACAACATCTCTGTGGAGATACAATGAACATATTTGGGCACGAGGACCGAAACTTCCAGTGGTCCAGGGAATATTCTTATTACTCATCCCCTGTCGCCTAGAATGTAATAGTTTGCCCTGAAGTTTTTGACTGTAAGGAGCCGGTCTCTTGGTGCGCCGATAAATATATTTCAAGCCAAAGAATTATGTAATGTCCCTTTCCAAATTGGAGCTCCAGAGAGGAGGCTTAATGGTTTAAACCACCCCGTTAGACTATAGCCAGGGCCAAAGAGGGGTAAACAGGGTTACTAGACGTCACTCCAGTCATAGGTGTTATATTCAGAAAGTGGCATTGAGCTAAAAAGGGTTAAAAGCACTTTTAAGTCATTATGAGCTAAAAATAGAAGTCAATAGTGAATTAGGGTTTCAACAGTGATTTAGGGTTTTGGAAGTCAACAATGAATTAGGGTTTCAACATGATTTAGGGTTTTGGAAAGCTATAAAGGAAGGGTCAACAACCTAATTCATTATTATGCAGATTATGACTTGTCATTGAGGAGAAGAGGCGCATCTCAGGAGAGATAGTTCAGTGTATTCCAGGAGGAAGACACCAGTTGGTTGATTTGGTGTTGAAAGACACACCCTAGTCACCGGGAAGATCATCCAGGTCTTCCATCATTCTTCATTGATTCCGCAGTGCTCCCATATTATGGGTATTATCTTTTAGTTGCTTATTTGTATTCCGGCTAAGAACCTTTGTCTGTTGATCTAGTCGAGTATTGTCAGTTTATTCAACCGCATTCAACCATTTTGTAATCCACGGAGATATCATAATACAAAATTTGCAGTCCTTTGTCACATTTATTATTTGTATGATCATTTATATGTTGTAAACCTTTGATCCTACACACATTAGCAACATTTCCTAGACTAGCCAAGTCAGGAACATTACAGTGGTATCAGAGCTTTAGTCCTGCCAGCCTGTGACTAAAGACAATGAGTGCAACAGAAGACCCAGAGGGCCGTGAACATGTAGGTGATGAATATGTCACTTACAACATGCATCAGGAAAGAAGGCATAGGCCTAATTTTCCCCCTTTTCCTCCTAGCTCAAAGGAAGAGTAAGAGGCACATAGAGAAGCAGAGAGAAGGGCAGAGCGTGAGGCTGAGCACGAGGCAGAGAGGATGCTAGGATACATATATGAGAGACTAGAGGGCAGTGGCAAGGTCCCCATAGATCCAGAGGCAACTTTCATGCAGGTTATCAATGATATGTTAGCTAGTCAACGGACCATGTCTCGGTCCTTGGCACAGGTGGTTGATAGATTGGCTAGAGTGGGCACCCCAGATACACAAGTCCCACATGCAACACAGGGGAACTCGGGAGTAGGCAATAGACCCCAGTCACCCTCTCACACATACACCTCTGCAAGTAGGATTCCCAGACCCTTGTTTCCTAGTTTCCAGAGGGCACCCCCGTTAGCAACATTGCCACCGATAGCACAGAGGCCACCCACTCATGCCGACGACATTGTAGAGTATAGGAGGGAGTACGCATCATTGGGTTGTGACTTCCATCAGGACATGACCTTAGTCGAGTACTGTGGACTCAGACTCGGAAACCGCCCCAGAAAGCCGCAGAGTGGAGGACCACAACAACAGCAGATGAATAACCTCAATTTCATCCGAAAAGTTGGGAAACTCACCATCCCTTCTTTCAACAGATCGTCCAAATACACCGCCAGAGCTTGGGTACAGAAGCTAGACACGTATTACAAGCTCAACCAGATGAGCGAGATAGAGGCCATCAGTTTCGTGACCTTACACTTGGAGGGTTAGGCACACAAGTGGTGGTATCATGGACTGGTGACATTGGGTCACAGTCGCATCACCTCCTATAGAGAGTTTACAGATAGGCTCATGGACAGGTTTGACAGGAAGGATCCCGAGATACACTTTAGGGATCTAACCCAATTGAGATAAACTGGCACAACAGAGGCATTCATCACAGAGTTTCAGCGGGTAGCCGTGGCAGTGACAGATATATCAGAGCCTAGGTTGATCATGTTATTCACAGAAGGACTCACAGAGCCTTTGATAGGATGGGTGAAGGCATACAGGCCTCCCACTTTGTAGGATTCCATCCTTCGCACTCGAGATCTGACAGACTCAGTGCCAAAGACTAAAACTTTCTCCAAACCATTTGTGCCCCAGAGGGATCGAGACAGGAAGCCATTCTAGAGAGAATGGAAGGGCAAGGAGAAGTTGGATGATGAGACTAGGTGAGAGCTTATGAGGAAGAAGCTTTGCTTCAGCTGCAGAGATCCTTGGGTCCCAGGCCACAGGTGCATGGGCAAGGGAGAGATTCATTATATTAAGGTAGCAAAAGACAGTGTGGAAAGTGAGGCAGAGGAGCAGGACAGTGGATCCACTAGTTCAGATGAGGAGTCAACACCAGCAAAGGAGCAGCCTCCTCGTAGACCACCAACATCGGCAAGATCCCATCCTCCAGTAGTCCCACAACCGCCATAACGGGCTAACAGGAGGAAACCAACAAAGGGAGGTGTCATAGCGACCCTTTTTGGTGTTCCCAGGTATGATACCCTCTGTATCAGAGGGATTATTTAGGGGCAATGGGAAATCACCCTAATAGATGGTGGGGCCACCCATAACTTCATCGACGCTTCACTAGTATTGAGACGGGCACTTCAGATAGAGGAGTTTGAGGGGTTTGATGTTGCGGTAGCAGATGGCCACACAGTGGAGTGTCTAGACATAATTCCAAACTTAGAGATGAAGTTAGGCAACTACACAATGAGAGACACATTTTATGTGGTTGACCTATCGGACATGGATGTGGTGTTAGGAGTTCAGTGGATGATTACCTTGGGAAAAATCACTACCAACTACCAAACCTTGGAAATGGGATTCAGAGATCAGGATGGGAAGAAGGTTGTTCTAAGAGGTATGTCAATAGGAGCACCCAGGACAGTTTCAGCCAAGAGGATGGAGAGGATATTTAGACATGGAGAGGTAGCATATGCCGCAGAATGCTTGATCACTACTCAGAAGGATTCGGAAGGTCGACAACAATACCATACATAGATCAAGAATTTATTGGGATGACATAAGCAGGTCTTTGAGGCAATTCCACCAGGGAGACCACCTGATAGGGGATTTGAGCACACCATTTAGTTGGAGGAGGGGGCCAAACCTATGATCACCCCCCCTATCGTCATCCTAGGAGGTTCAAGGATGGGATAGAGAAGGTAATCAAGGAATTGTTGGCGATGGGACACATCAGACCGAGCAACAACCCATTTGCTTCTTCATCTGTCTTAGTTCTGAAGAAGTATGGCACCATGAGGACGTGCATTGATTACCAAGCCTTGAATAAGAAAACCATTAAGAACCGGTACCCTATCCCACGCATTAACGAGTTGATGGATGAACTGCATGGCGCAGTTTTCTTCTCAAGAATTGATCTACGCTCTTGATATCATTAGATCAGCATCCGAGAGCAGGACATAGAGAAGACAACATTTCGATGTCATTTTGGACACTTTGAGTTCATGGTTATGCCATTTGGGCTAACCAATGCACCCGCTACATTCCAGTCTTGCATGAACCATATATTCAGGGATTAGGTAAGGAAATCAGTCTTGGTTTTATTCGACGACATCTTGATCTATAGTCGGTCATGGCAAGAGCATATGAGGCACCTGGATGAGGTATTGAGCATCATGGAGGCACAGTCATTATATGCCAAAGAGTCAAAGTGTGAGTTCAATATGACATAGCTTCTTTACTTAGGCCACATCATCAGTGCACAGGGGGTACAGGTGCACCAAGAGAATATCAGGGCCATTCTGGATTGGCTGACGCCCAAGAACGTGACAGAATTGAGGAGCTTCTTTGAGCTGTGCAGCTATTACAGGCGGTTCATCTGGGGTTTTTCTCAGCTTGGAGCACCATTGACGGATCTTACCAAGCATGGGGCCTTCATATGGACCGAGAAATCACAGAAAGCCTTTGATCACATGAAGGAATTCATGGGCACTTGTCCAGTGTTGGCACTACCAGACTTCACCTTACCATTTGTACTAGAGTGTGACGCATCCGACGAAGGGATTAGTGCAGTTTTGATGCAAGGAGGACACCCCATTGTATTTGAGAGCCGAAAGCTTAGTCAACCTGAGAGGTTGTACTCCATTTATGAAAAGGAAATGTTGGCAAGCATGCATGCCTTGACCAAGTTCAGACAATATTTGGTGGGCAACAAATTTGTGGTCAAGACCGATCACAATAGTTTGAAGTATTTCCTTGAGCAAAAGGACCTCAGTGAGCGCCAACATAAATGGGTGACGAAGGTATAGGCATTCGACTTTGACATAGAGTATGTCAAGGGGAAGAAGAACATTGTGGTCGATGCACTATCGAGGAGACCTGCGACATGTTCTTTGATGGAGATTTCAGCAGATTAGAAATCCCACATGTTAGTGGAATATTCCAAGAACAAGTTCGCTTGTGAGGTGATGGATGGGCAAATACAAGATGACTGGTATAGGGTCATTGACGATGTCATATTTTACAAGGATAGAGTCTACTTGGTGCTATATTCAGAGCTTAAGAAGAAGATCCTCACCGCAGTTCATGATTCACCTCTAGCAGGCCATCAGGGGTTTTTCAAAACCTATAGACAAATTAGAGAGAGGTTCTCATAGAAGGGCCTCAAACAAGACATTATGAGACACGTCAGTGAGTGTGTGACTTTCCAGCAGAACAAGTCAGAGCATGCTCATCCAGCAGGGCTACTTCAGCCACTCCCCATTCCAAAGCAGAAATGGGAGAGTATATCTATGGACTTCATCATAGGTCTACCCAAGGTCCAGGGTAAGGACTGTATCTATGCAGTGGTCAACAGATTGACCAAGTTTTCTCACTTCTATGCCATACCGACAGAGTATAGTGCAGTTCAGGTAGCCGAGCTTTTCTTCAGGGAGGTCTTTAGACTTCATGGGTTGCCGAAGAACATTGTCAGTGACAGAGACAATCGGTTCATAGGGAAATTTTGGAGAGAGTTGTTTCGGTTGGTGAGGACAGAGTTGACACCTAGCACCAGCTATCACCCTCAGACAGATGGGCAGACCGAGATTGTCAACAAGTGGGTTGAAGGGTATTTGAGGAACTATGTAGGAGGACAATAGAGAACGTGGGTAAAGTGGTTACATTTAGGAGAACATTGCTACAACACCACCTTCCACATGTCCATTGGTATGACACCCTTCCGAGCATTATACGGATATGATGCTCCCACTTTGGTAGACTTGGTCTTTGGGGAGAGCAGAGCTCCCAAGGCCAAGGATTGGATCATAGAGAGTCAGGAGATTCACAAGTTGTTGAAAGAGAACCTACAGACGATGCAAAACCAACAGAAGATAAGTGTGGACAAGCACAGGATAGAGCACAACTTTGAGGTTGGAGATTTGGTTTTCTTGAGACTCCAACCCTACAGACAGTCATCTCCGAAGAAGAGTGGGGCCGAGAAGCTCAAGCCCAGATTTTATGGTCCTTACAGGATCATGCACCGAGTAGGCGAGGTTGCTTACGAGCTAGAGCTTCCAGAGGGAAGCAATATTCATAACGTGTTCCACGTGTCTTGCCTAAAAAAGGCAGTGGGACAATTCATTAGCACATCAGAGGAGCTTCGCTCATTGGATGAGGAGGGACAGTTGGAGTTAGTTCCTGAGGAGGTTTTGGAGTTTCGGGAGCGGAAACTGAGGAGCAGGGTCATCAGAGAGTGTTTGATCAGATGGAGAGGGCTTCTAGTAGAGTACGCTACTTGGGAGAGCGAGTATGTGTTGCAGCACCTTGGACTGGTATTGCTTGAGGACAAGCAATTTTGGGAAGGGAGGACTGTAATGTCCCTTTCCAAATAGGAGCTCCAGAGAGGAGGCTTAATGGTCTAAAATGCCCCGTTAGACTATAGCCAGGGCCAAAGAGGGGTAAACAGGGTTACTCGAGGTCACTCCAGTCACAGGTGTTATATTCGGAAAGTGACATTGAGCTAAAAAGAGTTAAAAGCGCTTTTAAGTCATTATGAGCTAAAAATAGAAGTCAACAATGAATTAGGGTTTCAACAGTGATTTAGGGTTTTGGAAGTCAACAATGAATTAGGGTTTTGGAAAGCTATAAAGGAAGGGTCAGCGACCTAATTCATTATTATGCAGATTATGACTTGTCATTAAGGAGAAGAGGCGCATATCAGGAGAGATAGTTCAGTGTATTCCAGGAGGAAGACACCAGTTGGCTGATTTCAGTGTTGAAAGACACACCCTAGTCACCGAGAAGATCATCCAGGTCTTCCATCATTCTTCATTGATTCCACAGTGCTCCCATATTATGGGTATTATCTTTTAGTTGCTTATTTGTATTCCAGCTAAGATCCTTTGTCTGTTGATCTAGTCGAGTATTGTCAATTTATTCAGCCGCATTTGACCATTTTGTAATCCACAGAGATATCACAATACAAACTTTGCAGTCCTTTGTCGCATTTATTATTTGTATGATCATTTATATGATGTAAACCTTTGATCCTACACACACATTAGCAGCGTTTCCTAGACTAGCCAAGTCGGGAACATTACAAATTATTCCACTGCAGGACCACTCTTCTGTTTCTTTGTCACCTCAGGTCTTCCGTCAGATGTTAAGATTGTCAGAGCCAACATTGACGTTCAAAGGAGAAGATTCCAAGCAGTTCCTAAGAAAGCATAATAACGGGTTGGACCTCTTGCCCGAGTTCCTGGAAGACCCGATGGAAGTTCCTGAAGATGTCACAAGCTTGCAGGTTAGTTCATTTAGAAATCCATTTTGGGAAATTGCCTGGCTGTTTACAAGAATAACGGGTCAGGAGTCCACAACAACTATTTCCCGCATGGCTTTTTATATTTTGTATTTCATAGTCAAGGAACAAGATATTTTTGATTGGGGCAAGCTAATTTCCTATGAAATATGTTCCCAATTGTCAAGCTTCAGAAAGGAGAAGAAATTTTATATGTCATCCTACTTGGGTTTTGCGATAACACATTGTTGCTAGTTTCCAAAACTATCTCTGTCCAAGAAGGTAAACTGAGAATTCGACCCAGCAACGTTCTGGTACCAGGCCTTGTGGAAGCACAATGCCTCCCACTGTTTTTACGAGGTTTATAATGACTTTGTGTCTATTTTCAAAGTTTTGTTGTTAGGAGAAGATGCTCCCCGCATATCTGACCAGACAACCAAGTTTTTGGACAGGAAGGGGGCACTTGAACATATGGATAATTACATTGTGATAAGGATTTTTGGCTCCAAGGAAAAACCTGCTCTCCTTCCATGTCACGTCACAAACAAAATGTTTGTTACAGAAATAACAAGGCAATACAACTACTGGTTGCATCTATTCCAAGAGAAGAGAAAAAAACAGTTCATTCCTCCGCCTTGGAAAGTCGGGAACTTCGTGTTGAGGAACGTCAACAAAATTGACGAATTCGTAGCCCATTTCAACAACTTGAACCTAATATATGCTGAAATCCTAAGAGGGTTCAACCCAAATAATTTTTTTTTAGAACATTTACAAACACTTGGCTTCGACAATTCTTTTTTCAAAAAACACTTGATCGAAAACATAGACACTGACAACAACGCTCATGCTTCTAATGCCAGCGACCTAGACACACTGCAAAGCACCACTGAATTGTACAAGCAATAGGGAAAAGGCCCAGGTGAGAAGAGTGCTCAATCGACGAATAACACTCCCAAAAGTACGACATCTCGGAGCATCGCTCCAATGACCCATCACAACAACAAAACAACTAAGAATTCTTCAAACGGAGGAGGAGATAATGACCCTCCTCACCCTAAAATTGATAGTTCTCACAAGCTTCTCGTGGACAAGAAGAGGAAAAAAATTGTGGGACAGACGGAAGAGCCTGAAATTGAGAGAGAGAACATGGAATTTGATTAGCCCGGAGACGTGATCCAACATAGTCGTCCAATGGACATAGCTGATACCGAAAATTTTGACGAAGATGAATCCTTTGTGTTCCAGAGCGCTGTTATTGATAGTGAGTCAAAAAAATTAATTATTGAAAAAGAAGATGTAAAAAATAAGAAAGGAAAATCTCGTTCAAACATTAACCTTGCGAACATGCAACCGTCCCAAATCTGTCGATTTCACATAGTGACCGCATATGCTCTTGATGATTCCATTGGAGACATTGAGGCCGAGAATGCCAGACTGAAGGACCGGGTCAAGGAATTGGAGGAAGCTTTAATTCCTATGTCATTGCTTGCCAGTCCTTTGGCAATAGCCATGCCTGCCATCCCTGTAGCCAAGTTAAAAGGATCCTCCAGCCTCCTCGCATCGTGTAGAGGATATGTAGAGAATAATATCAAGACAAGAATGGAACTGATTGTTGAGTCATGGGAAACATCACAAACCATGGCTTCCCTTGGAACGAGGGCATATGATTTGCTCGAACATTTGCAGACATAATTAAAAAATGAAGAACGTTTCTATTTAGACATAGTCCTTCCTTTTGGCACCATTGTCAACAACATGATGGAAACGAGAAGAAGACAACAAGATCTCCCATCCAAAAACCAGATCACTCAATTAAATGCATGCTGGAAAGAAAAAGTGAAGAACCTGTATCTCATTGTCCAGTCATGTGAACAAGCCATATCAAAGAAAGAAAAATTATTCACAAAGCTGATCAAAATAGACTTAGACGGAAGGACCAACAACTTCCAAGACCCAACTTAATCGTCAACGCCTTACCCTTAACTAAGCAAGCCTTCGATAAACAAGTTGATATTTTTAAGGCATTGTCTTTGGAAAAGTTTTACAACATCCTTGAATATGGTGAAGATGACATCGACAATTGGCTAGTCAACTATTCGGTATAGAATGAACAAATTGATCAGGCTTTGTGTAATCTTTCTATCAATCTAAGGGAATTAAAAAATGGACTTTTCAACATAAAAATCTGGAATGAGATCCGTTATCGCTCAGTTTGTAGTTTAGGTCGTAGGCTAAAGGATAGAGATCAAACTGGCGTAATAGGAACCTTCCCCATCGAGGTGACATTGGGCGGGGAAGGTTCATGTTACGCCAGTTTGATCTCTATCCTTTAACCTATGACCTAAACTACAAACTGAGCGATAACAAGATCAACGTCACCCCCCTTAAGAAGCTACATTGAATAATGGCTCGAGAGGGAATTTGTAGTAGCCGAATAAATTTAACATCAATTAATACCACAAACCAAACAATAACTTCTACTTGATTTCAGAAAATTCAACAATTCCTTTTAATTTAGCACATACGCATGTTAAATTTATCAACAAATATTAATTTTATAACAGAATAAAACAAATACGTAATTTTAAAATACCTTGGTCTGATGCTAATTCCCCCGTCGATCTGGCTGTTCGTTGTTGAACTGGATCAAACACTGCCCAAACCTTGTTTCCACCCTGCCAACTAGGACAACTTCCTAGCTCCATGATACCATATGGATATCTTGGCCCCCGTGCCCAAAACCCCCAGCAAACCGGTGCCCCCTGTACTAATCCTCCTGACTACAAAACTCAAACTCTCCTCTCCCCAAATCCAAGAGAACCCTCCACAATCCAATCCCCCATAGAATGATAATCCCTCCTTCGTAAACCTCCTCCCCTCCTATCCCTCCTTCACCACCCTTTCCTCATTTATTTTCTTATCTCTGCATTCATTACCTTATCCACATAGTTAATGCCCCTTATCCCATCATTCATGTTCCTTATCCGTTTATTAATGCCCCTTATCCCCTCTGTATATGTAATCTTTAATTTAACAATATAATTATTAACCCTATTAAATTTATTACCCTGTTCATTCAATGTGATAGGTAATTAATTAATCAGAATTATAACAATTAATTAACTAATAACTATTTAATTAATATTATTATGCCAATCTTTGTTTAGTTAAAACCATGTTAAGACAATTAATCACCTAATTAATTTTGCTTAATGATCCCTAAGCATATATTCTATTAGGGTTGTTACATACACCCACCCTTCAGAAAACTTCGTCTCGAAGTTAAGGTGTCTTATGGTACAAAGGAAAAGAAACCTGGTTCACACATTCATAACAATTAACCGACATTATCAGTAAGTAAGTCAAGAAAACTCATACATACTAGTGTATATGTACAAGAAATGCATGTGTAGCTAGTACATACAAGTCTCGTGCATGTACTAATAATCAAAACTATCATCCTTTAGTAATTTATGTATGCATCCAATCCAGTCAGCAAGAATAGTCTTTTATAAAAGACAACAAATCAATCAATTGTTTGAGAAATCCTTTAATTACTATTATCCAGTTCAACAATTTTTATTTAGACAATTGTGATTTAGTTACGTAATTATGAATATTCATATATACACATTTCTCTTTTTTTTTTTTTGAAGGGAAAACATTAAATATTTCCACAAGACAGATCTCCATGCCTTCTCAACTATTACTACTCATCCTTCCTCCCTGACCTACTTCCATCTCCATTCCTATCCTTCCTCTGCTAGACTATCTTGGAGCATCAACTATATTGACCTAACTCCAAATAGAACCCGTAAGCGGAAGTGTTACTATCTCGACCAAGCTTCCCTAGTAGGCATCTGACAGTCATCATCACACATCTTGGGGAGCATGAACTAACACCATCCTCCCATGACTTCAGGTTTCGGAGGATACACGGTGGGAAATGCCTCCACCCCTCCTAATCATAACTAGGGTCCACTCCCTATAATGGAATATACAGTGGCACTGTGTTGCTGGGGGTTTTGTCATTGTTTATTCGGTTTTGGGCAGTGTCATCACCTGAAATCATGCATTGGTCCACATATCATAGTAATGCATCCAAACCAATATAAATTCCACATACAATATTCATACCATAATGCTTCTCGGTTAGTGGTCCTAATATCCACTTTCATCATCATTATCCCTTGGCTATTTCATAGCCCATAACCTGCAGATTAGTCTGTAACACAAA
>ML777762.1:24553-36407 GCA_009831015.1 Picea engelmannii | reverse complement strand
TGAAATAATTCAATTTTTTTTTTTGTTTTACTCATTTAAAAAGACAAAATACTTAATTAAATTGGTTAAATTAGCATGTGTAAAGACCTAATTAAATGAAATTAATTAAAATTTTAAACTAATTTAAAACAATTTAACTTAAGGATTGAACCAATTTAACTTAACCAATTTAGTTATAATTAACTACATATAATTAAAATTAACTTAAATAATTCTGATACCAACCAATTTAACTTAAGAATTTAAAATTAAAATAAATAATTCTAAAACTTTATTTTAAAATAATTATAATTAAAAAAAATAAAAATTAAAACAATTAATTTAAAACAATTAAAATTAAATAAATAAATAAATAAAATAAAATAAAAATTACTCGTGAAATACTACATATATAAGAAATCGCCATTGTGAGTCCTCGCATGAGGCCCACGTGCCCCCTCCCCCAGGTGCTCATCCCTTTCGAGACTCCTCTTCGTGGCCTCGTGTGCGCTGGTGCTGGTCTAGTCATGGCTTTGTGCATGGCGGTGGCGCTGAAGAGCTACTAAGTATAGAATCATTGGTATCTTTGGAGGAGTTTCGGCGAGATGGACGCATTTCTCTCATCCTTCCATGCGAATTCAATCATGGTTGATGGCAACTGAATGCTACCCTGCGCATTGGTACATTCAAGGTGGGATAATGGCAGAGCAGACGGCTAAGTGCAGACGGCTAAGCCCTTTTATCGATTTTCCATGTTGGAGAACCAAATACTTCTCTCCGCAGAATGAATAAGCATTTATGTTCATGTGGGCAATACCAGTACTGACATCTATTGCTGTAAATGGATGGAAAACGAGTTTGCATGGTCAAGCCAAGGCGAATACTGCTTTGGGGCACTGCTTTAACAGGTTCACTTGTTCTCGGTTTATTTTTTTCTAACCTTCAATGCAGTCATTGTATTGCCTGAATGGATCCATTTGCCTGGTTTCATGGACTTGTTTAAGAAATGGGAAGTATTTGAATCCACTGAGGGCGTTGAATCCAGAGACAAAATATAGATCAACATCAACAAGTTTGCACCGGATACCATTAGTAAACATGGGAAGTGCCCAAGAATTTCCCCACTAAGTGATCCTTGAAAAAAGTATCAAGGTTTTTCAAAAAAGGACACTGTTGGCTACGAAGATACTACTTATTTAGAACTTGGCACCAATGGATGCAATTGCAAAATATTAAGACAAATCAAGTAGCCTGGTAAGATAGCAAATACAGTTAGAAGATTCCAACTAGAGCTAACCTAGTATCATCTACCACCCTCCAACTGTCGGAGTGATTGACATGTTCAGAGTCTACAGAGACAGAACTTTAGACGCACACTGCACTTTCACTTTGCAACGCTTATATCCAAAAAAGAAAGCCATTTATTTAGATATTAATGGGATACAATATAAGGTTTTACTGAGTAGTCATTTAAAGTTGTGATTTATCTTTTATTTTTACAGAAACCATCCAATTTTTGGCCAGGGTGGGATCAAAAACTCTTGGTACATGCCGCTTCAGGGATTCTAAGGAAGAGCCCACAGTAATTCACTGATAATCAAACATGGGCAGTTGCAGTAAACTCTCATTGATCTACCACTAGACCACAGTGCCACTGACAAAGCTTTGGTTTATCCTGAGACCTCAGCTCTGCAATCTAGACGTCCCGTAATTGATCCTCGGACCCTGAGAGATTGAGACATGCAGGCCTAAGAGTCAATAAATTATATTCCACCAGTTGAATTCACATTTATTCTGCATGCTTTTATAGTCAAAGTCTTTTATCAATGTGCGTGTTTTGCCTTTCAATTGTTTTTTTTAAGCTTCTGAATTTCTATTGAATAAGCAACATGCACATAGAGCATTTTTCTTCTGCTAATTGTTAGGATGTAAACGACAACACTTAAACTAAAGTTAATATTGTTTTGCTTCTCAAGTTATGCTGGAAGTTCACTAACAGAAAGTATTCTTCTAAAAGTCGGTTCACAAAATATTGATCACTTGTTAATTGGTTTTAGTTCAATGGTTGAGGAGGGTAGTGATATTCTCCACCAGGGTTGAAATCCCAGAGACATGTTTCGCGTGTACAAGTGGGGGTGTTTCAAGCCGTCTGGAGCCAATGGTTAAGTCGAGGTGCAAGCCCTTGTCAAATTTGGCAAAACAAGTACCTCCCCACGGCTTCTTGGCCGAAGGAATCGTTCGAGTATTATAAGGTAGGTACAGTCCACTGTCAATTCTCTTAGATTGGGGCATTCAAAAAATTTATTTAAAAAATATATATGAACATTATTGAAATTGAATGGCACTATCGTAGGTCCGCTATGTTAGGGTCTTACCTAAATTTACCTGGCGTTGGGTGCTTTGGCGACTATTTTTATCAACCAGAACTTGAATTTCTTCTTGAGTGAGTGGCTCTCCCAGGATTTCATGTCTAGAACTGCTGTGAATGTAACCCTTCGGGTATTGCAAAGCCTCCTCGTTGCCGTCAATTGACGTGATGGCAGTGCTTTTCGTCGGGGCAGACCAGTCGGTCCATTCTCTATCCAGCTTGCCGGGGCCAAATGGCGAAAACTTCGGCTCCCGGAAGCCCAGTGGATTAGACTTGGGTACCTCCATGTAGCTGAATTGAAAATCAAATGGAAGCTTGTAATGCAAGTCCGTTTTTCCGCTCCTGTCCAAGGACGAAGGGGGCTTGTATGGAGGTTTCTGTTTCTTCACTACAACATAGTTTAGTGGTTAACATACTCAATTTTCTGAAGTGGTTGTACCGTTGTTGGACCAACCCATTCATTGTTCTTACAATTTAGGTTGTCTGGGCTATTTCTTATCTTGTTAATGATACTGTCCATTCATTGTTCTTACAATGTAGGTTGTCTGAACTAGCTCTTATCTTGCTAATGATACTGTCTTAAGTTCAGGCATTGTGTAACAACCCTAGTAGTATTCATATTTCACTTGTTTTACTTTGGTAAATTTGTTTTTACATTTTCAATTCATATTGTTTATATATATTTATATTTGTTTATATATAATCAAAATAATAGTGCTTTTGGTTTGTAGGTTAGGCGGAGCTGGAGTTGGAGCTGAGAATTTGGCCCTTAAGGCTCCATATTGTGAACGAGGCGCTCTGATACCATGTGTAGTAGCCGGAAAAATTTAACATCAATTAATACCACAAACCAAACAGTAACTTCTACTTGATTTCAGAAAATTCAATAATTCCTTTTAATTTAGCACATACGCATGTTAAATTTATCAACGAATATTAATTTAATAACATAATAAAACAAATACGTAATTTTAAAATACCTTGGTCTGATGCTAATTCCCCCGTTGATCTGGTTGTTTGTCGCTGAACTGGATCAAACACGGCCCAAACCTTGTTTCCACCCTGTCAACTAGGACAACTTCCTAGCTCCAGGATACCATATGGATATCCTGGCCCTCGTGCCCAAAACCCCCAGCAAACTGGTGCCCTCTGTACTAATCCTCCCGACTACAGAACTCAAACTCTCCTCTCCCCAAATCCAAGAGAACCCTCCACAATCCAATCCTCCATAGAATGATAATCCCTCCTTCGTAAACCTCCTCTCCTCCTATCCCTCCTTCACCGCCCTTTCCTCATTTATTTTCTTATCTCTGCATTCATTACCTTATTCACATAGTTAATGCCCCTTATCCCATCATTCATGTTCCTTATCCGTTTATTAATACCCCTTATCCCCTTCGTATACATAATCTTTAATTTAACAATATAATTATGAACCCTATTAAATTTATTACCCTGTTCATTCAATGTGATAGGTAATTAATTAATCAGAATTATAACAATTAATTAACTAATAACTATTTAATTAATATTATTATGCCAATATTTGTTTAGTTAAAACCATGTTAAGACAATTAATCACCTAATTAATTTTGCTTAATGATCCCTAAGCATATATTCTACTAGGGTTGTTACAGAATTGAAGCAGGTCGCCGACGAAAGGCAACATGGAGTTGCCACGATTCCAGTAGTCATCGACAACATCAATAAAAAGACATCAACAAACAAATAGCAAAATGGGTGATATGTACCATCACTGTAAGTCTATATTGATCACATCCTACTTTATTTATCAATCCAATTATTCCACTTTTTTAAATAGAAATGTCTAGCCAATACCTTTCAATTTATTCTTTTGAGGTATTACACTCTACCGTCGTCCACTTCTTCTTTCCACAATGCTATTTCTTGTACATATTTCTCTTATGGTCCGGGGGAGCCCCAATCCCAGTGTACATGACAAACACATTTAAATTTCCAAGAATATGTAACAGACAATATTATTTTTTGATATATTCCAAATAAAAGTGTTTTTTTATCTCCTTTTATATATATGTCCTCATAAATTTTTATCTTCCTCTATGTTGAATGTCAAGAAATTGTGTTTATTTAATTTCAAAACTGTTTTTTTGTCTCCTTGTATATATATGTTCTCGTAAATTTTTATCTTTCACTATGCTGAATATCTTGTGTTTATTTAATTTGAATATAACTTTTTTTTTGCTGGCACATATAGAAACAATAGACATAAATTTTGAACATAACAAAATAGATTATATAGTTTCAAAAAATAAATAGAATTTTAGGGGCCACGTGTCATTTACTACATGAATACCACATGTGTTTCACGCTGATTGCCACATCTATGCTGCAGTTTTCATGCCTCGGCTATTTTCATTAACGGACCACTGGTTAAAACGAAAATTTGATTTCACTTATTTTTAAGTGATATTAATTTTTCGGACCTATAAAACACTTTGCTTTTCTTTAGCAATGAGTATTTAATATTTCTCAGCACACACTCCGAATATTGGGGACCCTATCCCATATCTTGGACGGTTCTGCCTTCAAAATTCGCTTCTCCAACCTATGGACGTGTTCGGGTGGGAAGATGTTATCAGCGGATTATAATCTGTGAACATTTTCCCGATGTTTTGAATTGGTCCATTGGTCAGACCTCCTCTAAAATTCCAGGATGAAGACGAACCTGATGCACGAGCTATGCCGCCTTCGTGTTTGATTGCAACATCAATAATAGAACCCAAGGTAAGTAGCTCAGAATGATTCAATTACTTAATATCCATATTCCAAGCTCGGTGTCTGAATGTGGGTTTCTGTTAGGGTTCACATTTCAGAAATTACGGGGTTTTGCTATGGAATTTATTTACGATTCTGTTGAAAACTGTGGATTGCGTTATAGTTCTCGGAATTTCAGCCTATGTCGATGGATTTCTACACCCTTTTATTGCTCTGACCCCAAAACCCAAGAAAATGATGGTTGTTTAATGTTTTTTTCAATGAAAGAATCCTAAGATTTCCCAATGAACGGACAGGAACGAATGTAGCCGGAAAAAATACAAGAGTTTGGTAGTTGAATTCATTAAAAGCAGTAACTGAAAGCGTGGAGGGTCCAAAATTGTCGTAGAATGACTACTTCCTTAGCTTCCGTTGGACCCTTATCAGCAAATAACATTTCTGCAAGACCGTTGTCAAAACCATCGCAGTTGAAGGCTTCAGGGGGTTACAGAGTTCAGAGGTTCTTTGGACAACGTATTATTAGGTGGCAAAGGTAAATGTTGTTACCTATGTAGATTTAAATTTGGAGTTAACTTCTCTTTTATTGTTCCCTTTGCCGAGTTTTGTGCTCAATTGCAGGTGCCATGCGCCATCGAGGAATGAACTTTTGATCCATCGGCTTGAGCCACGGTGTGCAATGGATGCTTCGTTCGGTGGTCGTGTTGGTCAGTTCCGTTGTTCTTATAATTTCATTATTTTCACTTGATTTGATTGGAATACAGATATTTGCATCATATATTACATTGAAAATCAATATGCATGTACCTCAAGAGTTACATGGCCAGGTGCCACAGAGTGGTCGCACCAGGTCGCCCTGCTTACATAAGCACATTACCCCTGCAATGCCCAATGTTTTGTCCCCTTTTTTCACTTTTTGTTAGATTTATGTCGGATTGCTTTCCTAGTAAGATTCACATTGTTTTTTAGATTATCTGAATTCCATGCGCTGGGTTTTTGGGTGTTTTTCCTGTATATCTGATTATATTTGAATAATTTTCTGATATGGCTTTTGCTTATGAACAATGATATATTTTGACTTTATATTGTATGAGAATATCTCTACATGAGTTGGAACGTGATACTTTTGTTTGTGCCGAGCAGTGGGTTTATTGAGTCTTTGTTAATAATGTTATTGGATCTGTGACTCCTATAATATCTTCTGGCATAGTTTGTTGACAGAGATCTTGATAAATTTTACAATTGGTAGCAATTTGGGAAAAAAAATTATTTTTATTGTCTGAGAATGCAGCATGGTTACAAAGGGATGCAGGTACATCAAATATGGTTATCATACATGATATATACATGATATGGAAACCCCAAAAGTAGGATGTGTGGCTGCCGGATACAGATATGGCTGTATTATACATCAAAGAAAAAAATTAAACAAAATTTAAAAAAAATTATAGTAAAGAGAATAATAGCCAGCATCTCAATTATATATGAGCCAAAAGATAAAAAGTCCATATATGAATAATAGTTGTCAAAAAGTGACAATTTCTTCTCTCCAATGTGGAAAAATGCTTCCCTCCGATGAATAGTAGCTTCCCACTAGTGAAAGATGGTTCCCACCATCACTGAAAATTCCTGCTGTGGAACCAAGGGCTGTCTCTGAAAATCTTGTCTCGAGCTACTTTGCGCTGAACTAGGAAGGAGTAAAACCCTTTGACACAGTAATAGTTGCTGTTTGTTCATTGATGAATGGTAGCTTCCCATTGATGGATAGTAGCTTCTCACTAATGAAAGATGGTTCCCACCATCACTGAAAATTCCTGCTGTGGAGCTAAGGGCTGTCTCTGAAAATTTTCTCTCAAGCTACTTTGTGCTGGACTAGGAAGGAGTAAAACCCTTTCACACAGTAATAGTTGCTGTTTGTTCATTCAATCAGAAGGCATGGGCTACTTCTATTAATTTTCATACCATGGTAAGTATATTCTGCACTCCGTAAGATTTCCCTAAACCTAGTAAAAACTGAAAGCTTCAGCAAAACAACTATTGAATATGTTAATCTACAAACACACACTGCTGGAAATTCAAACATTAAATAAACAGATCTGAACTCTCAATCACTTCCATCTTTTATTTAATACTGAAAGAAGAAATACACTGCAATAGCTCAAAACAAAAACTTGCCAACCAAACCAGTGGTGTGCCCTGCATCTTCTTTATAGAATAGGAAGAAGAGAGATGATACAATGTATTTGGTCACATGCATGAATACCCAAGGTGACTTAGTTAAATCCTAACCCTAGTCACATCAATTGGTGTGCCCTCCTTGCATGGATAAATGTGGCAGGTGAAGTCTGCCTCAATTAGAAGATGAATTGGAGAGCATGGAAGCATCCATCCTCTCCCCAAGATTTGCGCGCTCTACCTAAACTGGAAACTTCTCATGAACAAGCACCCTATCTGTCTAGGGGTTTGCGCCCTCTAACTAACAATAGATCATGCATGCTAAGACTAACATAAACAAACTTCAAAAATAGAAAAACTCCATCTAATATTGGAATTGTGAAATGTGAAACAACATCTAAATTGGAATGAATCGAAAGCATGCACACACTCCTAAGTTGCATGATACGGGGAAATGGGTATGAGTATTTGAAATGGAAATGCGTTGGAAACGTGACCCCCCAAAATTTTGGAAACGAGGAAACATGATATTATATATACTATGTTGCATTGGTTTTTGGGACGGGGGAACGACGGGGACGTGTCCTTGGGACAGCTAGAGCGCACCCCCAAATTTTTCAGGCGATGGTGGGTTGGGGACGACAATAATATATGTGTGTGTGTGTGTGTGTGCGCGCGTGCGCGTGTGTCCTTGGGACGGCTAGAGTGCACCCCCAATTTTTTCAGGCGACGGTGTGTTGGGGACGACAATATCTATCTATCTATCTATCTATCTATATATATATATATATATATATGAAAAAATATTAAAATTTTAGAATTCACCATAGACATTTGTAGTTGTTTCAAGCTTGTAAGCATAACAAGCTATACTATATAGTATTATGCACAGACCTTACATTTGCCAATTCTGAAAAGGCTCGAGCAATTTAAAAAAGGGCCAAGTGACATTCCATTATTGGTTGCTAGACATGAGCAAAATGCAGTGTAGCTTTAGGAAACTTGTATTGCAGCTAGGGGGATAATATGGGGTACCTAGGGAGGTACTCAAGGGGAATAATAGTAGAGATGTAATGTTATGTATGGAGGCCACTTTCAGTAAATAAGGCCTAGTGTGAACACAATAAATGTAAGAGGGCTTACTATGCTTGGAAAAGACGATGGCCCTAATATTGAAGAATTCATAGAATTTGAAAAGTCAATATGGAAAAAGAGTTGGAAAATTTTGTTACCTTGTAGTTTCAAAGAAGATGCGGCCATATGGTGGCAATCATTGGACTCTGCTAAGATGAAGGCACTTTCCGATGAAGCATATGAAAAATTCCTTTTAGACAAGTGGTCTCATGTTAAGTGTAAGGATAGAGAAAGCATCAAGGGTTTATTTTTATGTGGCAACTCCATACTACTGGTCCATGGATGAATTCAACAATAGAATGTTATTGTTTCTATTAACCCTAGTTGCATGCATAATTTTATCAATGTTAATCTGGCAAAAAGGTTGCAAGTACCTACAAAGAATATCCAAAGCACACAGGTTGAAGGTGAAAATATTCAAATTTTTAAAGATTTACAGATTTCTATGGACAAATATGTGTTGCATTTAGATTTTTATGCTATGGAATAAATTATGAGGATGCTATTCTTGGATATCGTTGGATGAAATCAATTGGTACCGTAAATATTAATGTGGAAAAGAAGTTTTTGAAACTTTGGTACAAAAAAATGAAAATTACACTATAAGATATGTTTCTTAGTAAGCACGAAGGGCCCAAGGGGGTAACTTAAGAAGTTCTTGCAGAGTCTGAAGTTGAATTAGAAGAAGGACTTACAAAAGCACTCGAAGACAAGCCACAGGAAGGGCATAAACAGGAAGAATAAGCTAAGGAACTAAATGTATCCCAGAAACCACAGGTTGAAAACTCCAAGCTAGAAAAACCAAGAGCTAAAGTTGATGTATATCGCCATCCACACCACAAAGAGAAACAACATTCACCCAGGCCGGGGTGTGAGCATCAACACACGGATTATGGACCAGCATGGCACCAAAAAAGAAACCAATCAAGAGATGCATGGAGAAATACTTGCACTGTAGGACGATATCAGGATAAAGCAACAATCCTATTGCACCAAAGGCGTGATAAGGATCAAGATCAGGGTGGCAAACTAGCAGTTGGACATCATGTTCATCTTTCATTAGGATGGATGGATTCACGTAATTGGTAGTAGTTGGCTACATTGCTTAGCTGGTCATATTGTATGATTTCTTCCCATGTTTAGAGGACGAAACATGCGAAGGGGGATGGGATGTAGTGTAGCTAGGGAGGTAATGGGGGGATCGAAGGGCCCATAGTGATAATAATGGAGGCTATTCAATGTAAGGTGGACTAGGTCCACTATATTATTAAATAAGGCCCATTATGGTAGTTAGATATATTGTAGTAGTGTGAACATAATAAATGTGAGAAGGATTTCTAGAAGGTTCCTCCTTTACAAGGAAGGGATCAACAATGTAAGGAGCATAGTGAAGAATATTGTTGTCACTTATCAAGCAAGCATCGCTTGAAGAGTATTTCCTTCCATAAGGAATAATAGTTAATGGTGTTACCCTACCTCAAGGGTTTTATCTTTCTAATTCTCGTGTTCATTATTTTGGTGAATGATTGGGTTTTATTTCTGAAGTTATATTTTCAGATTTATTAAGAACATAACAAAACTTAAGCGAGAACTGTCTCTATAGTAGCTTTTCTTCCTCATATTTCTTGTTAATGATGATTATGTTAAAACATAAAAGGCATTCCCTTCTCAGTAAGTTTTGCAGATTTTTACAGCTATGTTGAAAACTACTATAAAACACTATGGTTTTGTAAAGAGATTAGATTCATGTTTCAAATTAAGAAGGTGATCAAATAGGAATTTATTCAAACATTTAGTACCCAATCCAAGTCACTACTATTTGATTGTTTTCACAATGCTCGAGGTTGGGATGGTGTAAGCACTAGACTCGAATGACGCCTGAAAACCCATGTACAATATGTAAAAGCTAAGATGACCAGGAAAATGAGAAGAACAAGAGCAATGATCACAAGGATCAGACCTTTGAAATGTTACATTTCCTATTTTTTTGACATGGAAGCTTTGCTTGTTGTAATGTTGTTGCTGAAAATACAATATTTAAATCACCAGAAACCCAAATCGAAACCCACCATACAAAACCCATGCTTTGAGCTACAACTTGTACAACATTTTAGATTTAGTGCAATAGAAAAATAATGGATTGGAAAAATGATCATATTGTCCAGTCATCAATTTCCATAATTGTCAAAATTGAAAATGTATGCCTGGAATATTCCCAAAATTTGCCATGTAAACCTCCGTAGACTTTACCAGTCAAATTGCCGGGCGAAGGGGGTCCTTTGTCCCACAAACAAGGGGGTCTCATACACCAATTTGGTGTCTGGCTTGGCCGTGACCTTAAAAATAGATTATATATATATATATATATATATATGTTGAAATTAGTGCAGCTGCAAGAGCCATTCTTGTGGAGGATGGCATAAGACCCTAGCTGTGGACTAGGGCCCCCAACACACTCTTGGGCTATGTAACTGGATTCGTCCCTACCCCCCTCCGTGTCGCGTGTCCAACGAATCCGACATGATTCACTGTGACACGTGTCCAATACGTGTGAAGTCCGTGTCATGTACACGTGACACGTACATAAAATGTGCCTGACACCAAGTAAAAACGTGTCCCGAAATTCTGATACATGTCCCGCAGAAAGGAAGCCCGCGGGCCCTCAAAAACGATTTTTAAGTTGTTTTTCTCTCATTTTGCAAACAGGTTGGAGCAGCAAGAAAGGTTAGAGAGCAGCAAAGGGCTTTGGTAGAGTGTGAGAAGGGATTCCAAGTGCCAAGCAAGTGGATTTGTCCACCATTCTTCAAGATTTTTTCTACAGCAGCAGTCCAATAACTTTGCTACAACAGTCATGGCTCAATCATCAAGGGCAGCTGGAAGAGGGAAAAAGAAAGGGAGGGATTTTCCCACTAATGTTGTCCCTCCTCCATTTTCAACAGGGTCAGTTAGTGTTCCATCTGCTAGAAGTGGGGCTGCAGCAACAAGTTCAGAGGCTGAAAACCGTGGTGTTTTAGCAAGGCAACAAGTTCAAGAATCAAAGTATCCATTGTGGAAGTATGTCACAAGACATCAAGGGCCCGGGTTCAAGTTAAAGGGGGGAGGTAATATTCTTTGGACATGTAGTTTCTGCAAAACTCAATTTACAAGCACCTACTTCCGAGTAAAGGGCCATTTGTTGGGCGCACCTTGTGGAATTGGAGCATGTCAAGAAGTGGGTGCATCTAAACGAAGAGAACTCGAAAGAGAGGCCAATGTTGGCAAGGGGATTGTGGCAGTGGCATCTAGGAAAACCAAGAATGAGGATCCTCTTCCATTCTTGAGGAACCCATCTAACAAACACCCAATTGGGGGTGGGAGTGCAACAACAAGAAAGAGGCATGCAATGGGTCCAATGGACAAGATATTTCAGCAAGAGAGGCGAGATGAGTTGGATCTTACCATTGG
>ML777761.1:3291144-3302402 GCA_009831015.1 Picea engelmannii | reverse complement strand
TATACAATTACCGACTTGGTTAATCCTCAATGGGGATTAACCTAATAATAAAAATAATAATAATGACATGATTAATCCACAATGGGGATTTAATCCAATAACAAAATAATAAGAATGCTCTTCGCAGTTACATTATTTCAACGGTGCGTTGTTATTTCCTTGTGGCTATGGTGTTTGAAAACAAGAATGAAGTAATTGGCATGGTAAATTACTTGATTTTATAAAAGAATGGGCAGATTGGTTGAGTGCTGGGTTTTGAACTCTTAATATAAACAGAATTATTCGGTTGGCCTAACACACAGGAAAGTGAGCTGGCTTCATTGTTGAGCACTGGCCTTGCACTATAATTCATATCAAGAAGCATGATCTCAGATTGAGAGTAATTGCAGAGACATTACACTTTCAATTTGGCAGGTGACAATTGGTGTTGGCAAGACAGACAGACCATAGGCTTACCATTTACAGATCAATATCATAGCCTCTCCTCTATCTAGTCTTAGGCAATCATGTCCACTTGTCCTTTTTGTTTACATTCCAATATAACTTTGGGTTTGTACCTCAATGACTTAATAAAGTGGACAGCGTAGGAATTATTTTATTTACGCATACTAATCCATCCTCTTTTAAGGGGGCCTGGGCCTTGAACTTCCATTGTGCAAAATTGGGATGGCATCACATCAAATTATATTTACATGCAAACTTTAAATGTATGCCATAACTTGAAATGGTAGTAGTACGTGGGCTTGAAATTTGATCTCTATCTGATAGACTTAGACAAGAGCTGCAAAAATTAATGAATTGTCCAACTTTAATTTCTCCTCTCTTTCTTGCCGTTTCACAAAGAAAATCTACTGAATGGACAAGCTCCCATTCAAACCAAGGACTCCCTCAAACTAATGGGATCCCCTCAAGCAATCATTGTTGAGATCCTAACTGATCCATCTGGATCTACTGTTGTACATATCGATTTTGTACTGAGTGGGTGCAGCAACGCCTTCAATACTTTACCAACAGCTCTCGTGCATCTAACAATTTTGAAGATTCTAAGTGCTCTAGGAATACCCAGATTGGATAGGAAACCAGCCACTCCACCCACACTTAATAACACCAGATAACTATCTAAAGGAACAGTCGTTTGTCATCTGCTTCAAACTTGTTAATGTCTATATAGTCCATCTCAAGGAATAAATATAACCATATCTGAATGATTCATACACGGAGCTCTTTGTTGCCATCTGCCTAAGAAATTTTCAATTATTTTCTTGCTCTGTTGAGGGAGTAAGTTATTCTGTTATAAAATTGTACTACATTTTGATCCAATAATCTACAAGAAAGAATTTTTCTACTTGGTAATTTTCACATGCTTAGAATTTGTTTACTGTATCACATGCATTCTATTCAATCTTGCAGTCTTCACCTTCTGCACACTATCAAAGTGGCCAATTCCAACAATGCACATTTTTTCAACATTTGTCAATACTGGGGTAGCTTATCTCCTTGTCAACAAACTCAAAATATACAATGGTAACAATTAATTGAACCTTTCAACTTTGGACTGCAATACTAGGTTTTCAATGTCTCGTAGATAGACTCCACTTCATGTAATCTCAAGTACTTTTTCTATGGGGTAGGCATGCCTATAAAGGTCTATGCCCATTTACATTATTATCCCATAAACTCTGAAAAAACGAAGTACATCAAGCTTTCAAGTAACATTCAACTTGGACCTTACCACAGCTTATCTATACTCAACAACGCATTTATATAGGCTCAAAATGGACTGCATCTTTTCACTTCATTGAGCAATGACTTGCACTTGTCAAAGTATAATTTTCGACACTTACAACTTCCATGGTCATTTTGAAATTCTTTTACCTGTGAGAACTCGTATTTATCTCAACTTCAACAACCGCTACTCCAGTTGCAACCATGTGGCATTAAATATGAACTGATTCAATTTGACCAAGAAAAATATCAAAACCAGAACATGGCATCAGATTCTGAACACCTTATGACCTAATTGTGAGCTAAGTTCTAGCTCTCTTTGTGAAGGGGTGGACTTGAAAAACTGTTTTCAATCTAATTAACTTTTTAACTTGAAACACTTTACTCCCCATAACAACATTTTCGTATTATAAATATAGATTTCCAAGCTCCTCATCTGATTTTTTCTTGAAAGTCCTGTGATTTTCACTGAAATGTAACGGTATAAAATTCACCATCTAGAGAGGGTTGGCCCTCTACTGTATTAAGGCTACAATTAAACCTAATTGGAAAGATAACGAGTTGTGCATTGCAGAAGGCCTTATATCCATGAAACAGCAACCAAACATTGTTTTGAGTATCAACCAACCTTAAGGATTCAAATGAGGCATCATTCATGGCCCTATAAAACATAGTTCCTCCTCAAGCGAACCACATAGAAGAAAAAATGAAAACACAACCATCTCAGTTCCTTGTCAAACCCTCATGACATGAATGATGAGAGAAATGATGGCTCCATAGACTTCCAAAAAAAATTCATACACCAAGTCAACAAAAAAAGGTGCCAGTGGCCGCCCCTCAATTAAAGGTGTTGGTGAAGGATCCTGTGGCGCACTGGTTGAGGAGCTGCCAGTCCATCTGGAAATCACATTCTTCTTTTAAAAACAAAATTTGGGGTGGCTTTTGCTCCATCAAGGGCTGTCTGTCAAGAATAGGCTGCATAAAGCAGTGTGACAGATGTTGCTTGTGTTTGTGTGGCAAGGATGAGACAGCTCAGCATATTTTTTGGAGATGTCAGCCTACTAGTACTCCACTTTCATGGAAAGGCCTTCTGGGTGACACTTGGATGGTTAGAGACTGCGGCAAATCTCTGTGGTATTCAGTACGATTGACTGCTGTCGGCCTTCTGTGGAAGCATCGCTGTAAAGTTACTGTTTAGGAGGACCCCTCCCCTCTTAGCCTCGAAGATTTGGGGAGTTAAAAACAGGAGTTGGCTTTGCTTGTAACATAGTGTTTTCCATCATGATGTTGCATCTCTTTCCCTTGTTGCACAGAATCATATGCTTGTCTTTGGGCTTTTTTCCCAGTACCCCTGTTGTTCATGTGATGTAATTTTCGGTCCCATAATGTACTTATTTGTTTTATGTACTTACTTATTTGTTTCAAAAAAAACATTTTTAAGGAGTCGCTCTCCTATGCCCATCCGGAATTTGAAAGGGTTTAATAAGCTAATAACTCAACTGTAAATTTGTCTTCCTAAAAATGGCACTCACTCTCAATTAAATTTTCTGAAATTTCACCACTAAATTATAGTTTCTTGAAAGTTTCCTTCTCTGCATGCTATTTTTCATTACCGATTCTGATTTTTAAGCTATAAATTTTACCATCAATTTGAGTTGCGGCAACAAATTCATCACCTGATTTGTAAACTCAGGTTTCTGAATCTTTTCCTTCACTGGTCAATATTCTTGCCGTAAAATAACCTCACCTTACTGCTATAAATCAATATTTGTCTTCATTCTTCATTAAATCTCAGACCGTGTAGCAAGTTGAACTCCAGACATGCTCTTTGATTCTCTGTAATGCCTTATACTGTGTATTTTCTGTGTTTTCATGAAATAGGATATGTAGTTTTGTAATTTTTATGACATGCCGTATATTTTCTGTGATTTCTTGTAAATTGGGTGTAGCTTGAATGGCTAATCTTGTAAATTGGGTGTAGCTTGAATGGCTAAGAGGAAAAGTTGTTTCCACCTTTGTCCGGGTTCAAATCCTACTTTGTGACATGTTTTCTCTTCATGAGATGATTGTTGAGATGTTGACCTGGCCTTATGCCCTGAAGAATCCAGTTTACCCTGGGTACCATCCTCAGAATGAAGGGAAGTGCCCAGTGGGTTTCTCAGGGAAATGTATTAGTGAGAAAGAGGTTCCATGAAATGGAGGGTTGGTTTGACACAATATTTGTGAAGAGGTAATCTTTTGACAAAAAGCAAGGAATACTCATCTTTCTGCTCAAAAAATTGATCGAACTCGTAATTCATTAGATCTTTTTGATAAGTGTAGGCCAAATATCATAAGTGAATAAGTCCCGGCTGTCCAGTTGTTTGATAACCAAATTCATTCTTGAGAAAATTATGACAGTAAGTCAAATTCGATTCAAATTGAGAAATGTTTTTTCAGTCATTAGATGCTGAACTAGTAATTCTATCTCTTTTGGAGATATCCATGCTAGAACACAATTTATTCAACTCTCTTATTATAGTATAGGCTAATTAAGCTTTCTATTCTTCATCTTCCTCTTCATAGAAGAAGAGCTGGATGTGTCCCCTATATCATAAAAATAAAAACAATAATAATAATAATTTTGATTTCTATCATAAAAATAAAAATAATAATAATAATTTTGATTTCTTATAAAAGTGTATGTTTTTTTATTTTTATTTTTATTTTTTTGTTAAGGATAAATGCTTTTTTTTTTCTGTAATTTCTTATATAAGTGCATGTTTTTCTATCTTTCATTTTTATTTTTTTGGTAAAAGTAAATACTCAAATTGAAAAATGTTTTTTCAGTCATTAGATGCTGAACTAGTAATTCTATCTCTTTTTCGGAGATATCCATGCTAGAACACAATTTATTCAACTCTCTTATTATAATATAGGCTAATTAAGCTTTGTATTCTTCATCTTCCTCTTCATAGAAGAAGAGCTGGATGTGTCCCCTATATCATAAAAACAAAAACAATAATAATAATAATTTTGATTTCTTATAAAAGTGTATGTTTTCTGATTTTTTTTTAATTTTTTTGGTAAGGGTAAATGCTTTTTATCTTCTGTAATTTCTTATGAAAATGTATGTTTTTCTATCTTTTATTTTTATTTTTTTGGTAAGGGTAAATACTTTTTTTTATCTGTAAGGAGCCGTAAAACCCAATTCCACATTATCATGGGCCACTTCAACATGGGGGCATCAAACTTGGCCGACACACATGTTATTCTAGGGCTCTATGCCAACCGAGGTTTGAACCTGGATTGTTTGCATGGTGATGTTCCATATCAACCACTAGACCACAGCACAACGGATGTGTATGTTTTTTTTATATATTGCCTAAAATTTCATATACTTATCTGTGATTATTCATCCCTACTAAAATCTAAATCCAGGCAGAAGCCTGCAAAATCTAAGCAAAGATAGATCAAATACCAACTTATTCCTGCACTAGTAAGTGATAAGTTCTCGATTGGGATTATCCATCTGTTCGATGTTCAGCTCATCTGATTAGCTTAAGAAAAGATTGTGAAAAGTTACACGTAGGAGCTAGATCCATGCGCTTGCCCCACTTGCATAGATAGGTAGGGGAAAGACTATTTTGATCTAACATTAGCTTTTTATGTACTTTTTAAAGGAAGTACAATTGCATCCCTCACAGTAACATAAGTAAATAAATAAAGCTATAATGGTTGCAACTAAAAATGGCAAGATTTAACTTCTACAATAATCACTGCCAGCACACCAGTTAGCAAAATATAAGCCGGTGCTATAGAGCCATCCTGAATTCTTATGCAAATGAAAATACAGAAGAGTTTATATTTAATCTACAGCTGCAGAAAGTTTGGGTAGAGAAAGCTTTTGTATTGGCATAGGCAATCATTTAGGTGTCTCCTTGTTCCAAAAGGGCTTTAGTCAATGGCCACAAATGATTCTTCCAAGTTCAATCAGCCTATAGGTTGTTGTGTTACCACTCGGATCCACCACAGACAATTAGAGGCGCTTCTATTCTGGATTTGGGAAAAAAAGATTGCAGAATATGCAGCAAGGATTAGTCCACACAGAAATTACTGGATTTATATTAGCTTTTTAATTAAATAAAGGAATTATTCCGTTCCTTTAAATTAACCATCCAAATGCCGTTGACCACATCCCTTTACTGGATGAACAGAAGCAAGGTGCTTTCTACAGCTGCAGCGGTGAATTGAATCTAAACAGTATACTGAATCTGCACACTAGTAAATACCCATTGAAACCCAAATTTATTTAACATGTACTTAGAAGTTTGTGAAGCTCAATAATGCATCTCTCTAGTTCACACAAAAGGATCAAACATATCAAATATTGAAACTCTTGAAGGAATTAACTTTTTGGCTCTAAAGCTAATGGACCGTAGTTTCCTAAAGACAAAAACCCAAAATTAAGCATAAAACACAGGATTTAACTTAGATATAAGCCATGCTGTGATGAATTCAACCCTTAGATAGTGTTTTTAGTTCTTGCTTACAGACCATTTACTTATACAAGTGCTCCCTTGAACCATGCCATTTCTTTAGACAAGTGATCCCTTATTGACCAGAACCATCAGCAAAGAGATTATAAAACAATAAGGTATACCTGAAACACAGAAGCCCAATAATAATCATAGTGGCACGGATACCTCGTTCGCTCGGAAGCTAACAAAACATTCTTGGCATTATAATTCATAAAGCCAAGCTGACAAATCTTGGAGGACCGAAGATCTACACCTGCACACCACTTGACATCAATCAATGCAGCCCAGGGATAACAGTCCTAGAAGTTACAAAGAGACTGATTACAAAGAAAATAATTATATGGTAAAAATGGCAGCAATGCATAAATTAGACTTACTATTGGTGAGAATTTTACAGTGTGTTGAGACGGGAGAAGGCTTTATGATAGAGAAATGAGCGATGAAGAACCCCGCTATCCCACACAAGAATGCGGAACCCAGAGAAATCAATACAATGAGAATACACGACATCCACCAGCGCATCACACGAATTCTGCCATCCCGGTCTCTTCTTCTGCACTCAAAAATTGTGTGCAACAGAGGTGCTCCTAACATCAACACTGACACCCATATGACCACGGAGTCATCCATTCACTTCACCACGATGTTATTCAATCATATCAGTTGGATAACATGGCAGCCTTCGATCATCTATCTGTCATCAATGTCCACAAAGAAAACCCAACTATCATAGAAAGCGTTTGAAACCCATTTTGCTTCTTTCACCCGGTATTCTTCTGCCAGATTCACTATTCATTCTTCTTCTTCTCCCGTCCAATTCTGAATTTATACTTGCTATTAAATTATTCGCCCCTCCACACTTCCTTCTGAATCTATACTTGCTATTAAATTATTGGCCCCTCCACACTCCCTTCGCTACTTACTCTTAATTTATTCGTCCCTCCCCCATTCCCTTTAGTTTATCCTCAAGGTGTAGTGGTTGAGATGGATATCATTGCATTGATAACATAGGTTCAAATTCAGCGTATTTAAAAGCTTTTGTCATAGTTGATTGGATTTATATACAATTAAAAATGGTGGACTTAAAATATTGTATAATAAGTTTTTAGAATTTATGAATTTATATCCGATGAAAAATATAGATTATATTTCCTTTAAATTTTTAAATATTAATTCATTAATATGTTTTATTCATTTATGAGTCATAATTTTGTTAAATATATTAAAAAGGAAAAAAAAAATGCATATTTAATTTGTATCTCCAATTAAAAGCATTATATGAGAGAGTGTAAAAAAAGTGATGGCATGTATGTAATTTAATGGTTGGAATTGGTTGTCGTTATGCAAACATAGTAGGTTCAAACCTTGATGAGCATAGAGCCCTTGTGTGTGAGGGAAGGTGTTTAACCTCTAAAATGATGCAGGAGCATCCCTAGCTCCAAAGTTATCATACATGAATAATATTTTTAAACATCAACTAGTGAAATAGCAACCACATTTAGATCTAGCATGTTGTTGAACAATTTCCATTCACACAATGCAATATTGAGGTGCTTAATCGCCCATAAACTCAATCGTAACTGCAATCATGTTAGATCCATACCAAGTGATAGTTGTGAACAAAATTAATTACACTATTACTCTGTCAATGTTGGAGACCTATTTGACTCTATCTATTTGACAAATATTTAGATTTCTTTGTTAGGCGGAAATATTGTCGTTTAATTCCGTTGTAGTATTTGCCCAACCATTTAATTTGTCAATCTGAGGTTCGTAGGCTTACGAAGCACACGCACTATATATGCAGGCTGAAGTAGAAGTAATCTAATCTAAATCGTTGAAATGAACTAATCTAGGAAAGCAGGAAACATTAATCTAGGAAAGCAGGAAATTGCATAAAGGAAAAGCAATACAACATGTGAAGAGTTAACGACAAATAACATATGTGAGCTCACACAATAAAGCTATCTTGAATTACATAACAATAATCAAATGACAATCATGAAAGCATAACAATGAGAGAATATGAATCAAAGCTAAGAATCCCTTTCTCTTTTGAATCCTAATGACTACTCTAATTCTAATTACATCCTAATTGAATTCTCATGAAGAGAGAGCACTCTCTTTTATACATGAGAGCCTTGAAAATAAGATAACCATCTCATTATCACAGATCCACTATTCTCTCAACCTATTTTCCATTATTACAAAATATAATCCCTTTAAATCCTCACACATATCTCTCATATATCTTAGATAAGATATTCCAACCAAATCTCCATGATCTTCTCCTTGGAATGGGCTTGAATAATCTCCTCAAATATTGAAATGGTGGAGNAAGTATTCGAGAAGTCCTTTGAATTAATCCTTCACATATTCCTACACATTACAAAGCTCACACATATTTGAGATATATATGAAAACATGTTGATTTTCTAACATTTAATCACAAATTCCTTTTAAATACTAAAATGAATAAAGTGGAGAACAATAAGGTGAAACCCAAGTATATTTATGGAAATGATATCATAAAAGGTTAATGGGGCGATCAAATGTGAAGAATGATGAAGGGAAAGGTGGATGAGAATAGGACATTTCTGAGCCCCAACATTCTTGTTGTGGTATTTATGCTTATTTTCAATTGAATTGGAGAATTGTGTGGTTATTTATGTTGAGTTGTTAATTATTGTAGTGTATTTGTGTTTGTTTTCGACTAAACTACAGATTGTGGTGGTTACCTTTTTAATACATGAATTGAATTTGTTTATAGCAATTGTGGAGAAATTGTGTTGCATGCGTATAATATCACAAGGGTTTGTGACCTCACTGCATCAAGTGGTATTGGATCAAGTAGAATCCAGAGGGATTGGGACAATTCCAACAAAAAAGAGTAGAGTTGGGTAGAATTGCTACCTTGAGAAGAGGGGAAATTTTGTGAGATAATAGTGATAGTGAAAGAAGAGAAGTGTATATAACTCCATCAAGGGTGTGATGCTAAGTAGAATTATTTGAACGAGTGAATGAAGCATACCTCTAGTGGTAGGATTGGGTAGACATTATAATAGGAGATACAACTCTAACATTGAAGAGCATTGGGTAGAGGTCATGGAGAATGAGGTGTTGAGGAATATGCAAGAGGAGGTTGTAGAGATGTTACAATGGATGTTGTAGCATAAGAGAGAATTGCATAATAACAAAATAAATTTGTGGTGAAGATTGTAGTGGGAGAGAGTGTTATGAACCAACACCTTAATAATGATAAAAATTCAATGAATAATAGTCCACTTCAAGGGGGAAACCTCTTTTTACAATACATATGCACAAGACAAGATAAGATGATCCTAAGACTAGGTCTCATTGGTATACATATATGAGACAAAGGGTACAATTATAATGAAAAGGTACAATTAAAGGTTCTAGTCAACCTATTAATATAACACTATAAATGTAATAACTCAATATATATGGCTTAATAAGGGATTTTATGCTTAACATGGGACTGTGTCTAGGGATTAACATGCTCCTCCCCTTCAAACAAGTGTTGTCCTCAACACTTTATTAACCGTGGGTGTGTTTGCATGAAAAACCCATCTTCCCATGTCACCTCTTCCATTGGTAGCCTCTTCCATTTGACGATGTACTCAATAATTGCTTGATTTTGTAGTTGCTTAATCATTGTTTCAAGGATTGTTTATGGTTCTAGTATGATTTTCCCTTCTCCATTAATCTCTAGTAAAATGGTTTGGACTAGGATCTTGTCATCGATTTTCTTCTTTAAGAAAGAAATATGGAAGACTAGATGTACACTTCCTAGTTGCAAATGAATAGCATGGGTATGATCTTGAGCATGTAGAAGACCCTTAGGCATCTCTCCAAATACCTTGGAATGATTGTTGATAACTTTTTGGAGATCCACTAGAGTAGATGATATAGATGTTTGAACATCTAGTGAACACAATTGTGCAATTACACCATGGTGTCCCTTTTTGAGTAATTTTGTCATGATGTTAGAGATTATCACTTTAGAGGGTTTCCTTTCGATACCTCTAAGCTCAATTTCCTTGCATTTTGAGGAAAATCTCATGAAAAGATTTTGAAAATTAAGGGTCATTGTTCCCAATGATTGTAACCATTGGATTCCTAATACAACATCAACACTACCCATTTAGATTGCAATCATGGGACTATCCAATAAATACTTCCCCGTATTGAGCTTAATACTATGGCACTTCCCTAAACAATTTATGATACATCCATCTGCAATCATTACTTGAAACTATAGTGTTGGAAATACAAAGCAATTGCAAAATTTTGCTAATTTGTAATTGATGAAGTTATGGGTATTACCATAATCAATCAACATTGTTACATTTTTCATTTTGATATATCCTTCTATCTTGAGGGTTTGTGGAGTACTGATGTGAGCCAATGCATGACAAGATATAGTCAGGGGTGATTTTAAGAAACCCCTCTAAATTTATATGTATAATAATTGGGCGAATCCCCGTGATACATAGGAAAAATTGAAGGCTATTTTATCAATAATATAATATGTATATATAGTTTTTTGGTGAATCTTTTAGTCGATTATATAATCTTGTAAAATCTTGGCGAATCTTTCACTGAATTATAAAATCTTGTAAAAACTTGGCAAATCTGTCACTGAATTATAAAATCTTGTAAAATCTTGGCGAATCTTTCACTTAATTATTAAACCTTTAAATTCTTGGTGAATCTTTCACTTAATTAGAGCCAAAGTGGACACACTAGCTCTCCTTGCTTATGTAGGGAGGATGAACCTAGTATGTGACTGTATTTTGGCATCATGATGTCTCATTTTTTATCTACAATTTTATCATTTAGTAGTGAAATATCAAATGCATTTTTCCCAAAATAAGGGATAGAAGGCTAGGGAGTGTGGCCATACCTAATTGGCTTTCCCTTAAGATTGATCTTTTCTGAATGGATAGCAAGCTCTCCAGGTATAATGGCATTACAGTCTTTAGGTCGCTT
>ML777761.1:3275472-3291044 GCA_009831015.1 Picea engelmannii | reverse complement strand
ATAAAAATTAATTACCTCAAGATAGTCGACGAAGGTGAGCTTGTTGCATAATCAATTCTAGGCTGCAACAATAGAAGAAACACACCGTTCGACGTTCCTCAGGAGAAACCTAAAAAACTGCAAGCTCAATCGTGTTAACCTGCTGGGCCGACACTCAAGAACCTTTGGAGATGAGAAAATTCATCAAAAAGATTGAAATTAAACCCAATGAACATATTGGTAGATCCTGTATGATTTATATTGGATGAGAGGGACAAATCGCTCCCATAAATCTCCTTGCTCTTTGGAAATCGGGTGAACAGAAGATTAAAGATGGTAAATGCCCATACTATGAAATTGGGGACGAATTAAACTTTAAATCTTGATTTAAACCAAATGGGAGGGCGAATTTCTACTGGAAACTCCCATATTTCTTGGAATTGGGCGAATGAAATCTTGAAGCTCCAATTTTCACGGGCTAAATTTCGTTTTTCTTCTCTCTCCCTTCTAGAAACCTGGGCTAAACTTACATACGTTTTTTCTTTTAAAATAAACTATGGGCGAATGAAAAAAGTTTAAAAAAACCATTATAATACAAAAAAATCGCCCAACAAAAATTTGGAGGCCCCTTAATTTCGCCCATGGGCGAAATTTCGCCCCTAAAATCATCCTTGGATATAGTTCGAGTAGTCTATTCTAGCTCTATATCTTATGATGGTTCCAATTCTTGATCTTCTTCCTCTTCATTGTCTATGTAGAATACTTTCTTCTCGTTGCATTTATGCCCCTTACTATATTTTTTGTCAGAATTGAAACATAGTCCCTTTTCTCTTCTTTCATCCATTTGTTGAGGTGTCAACCTTGATGGTTGAGTGAGGTAAGAGGAGGAATCATGATGCTCTCTACAGTTTTTAGTGATCACTCTTCTAGTAGCCATATTTTTACTTTCAACTTTCCTCATATTGATCTTTATAATGAAGAAGTTCCTTGGTGTTGACTTGAAGACCTGATGATGTGGATCTTGGAGTGATAAATGATCATGATTCTAAGATTCAGTATTTTTTCTCTCCAATTGTGATAAAATACTCCCCATATATGATTGAGTCTCAACACCATGGTTCTCCTTATTTTCATGATTTCCTTGGATCTCTATATCCCTTTTAGGGATCCTCTATAAGAGAATGGTTTATATGAACTTTGTGGATTTTTGTATTTCTTCTTTATTTCCATCCATCTTCTTTTTCATTTCATTCATGGTTTTTTGTATTTCTTCCTTATTTTCATCCATCTTTTTTGTTTGAGGTTCTATGTAAAAGTTATCTCAATTGTAAGTTATGTACTTTTCAAACCATAATTCAGACAATGTCTAGATGGTTCACCTTTGTCCTGATATATCTCTAAAATTTGAACTCTTCTAAGTCTGAAATTTCATCTTGTAGTACTTTGATATGACTTCTTAAACTCTTTAAAATTTCACAGTCCGAACCTTGATTGATAAAAATTTATAGCAAAAATACCAAAATGACTTGTTTAAAACTAATTTCAGGATTAGTAAAAAATCCCAACTTCCATAAGATATATCTCATAAATTATAATGATTCAAAATTTGAAATTTTTTCCACACATAATCCGTTGTGTCTCCTCAAGATTATGAAAATTTCAGAGTCTGAAGCTTGACCAAAAAATGTTTATAGAAAAAGTAAAAAGATGGCTCGTTTGAGACTAATTTTAGGACTAGTCACAAACCCTAACTTCCATAGAAGATATCTCTGAAACTATAACAAAACGAAACTTGAAATTTTGACCACCTATTCTTTGTTATATTTCCTCGATCTCCTCAAAATTTCCCTATCTGAAACTTCCCAGAAAAAAAAATAAAAAATAAAATAAAATAAATAAATAAATAAAAAATAAAAAATTATAGCAAAAATGTCAATATGTCTTGATTAGAAGCAAAACCCTAGGATCGTATGCTCTTATACAAAATGTTATGAACCAACGACAAGGAGAGGAATTCTCGCGGTGAGAGGAAGGACCAAGAGATATAATGATGGTTCAAAGGTAGTCGAAGATGTTGCAAAGTTTTTGCAACAAGCGATGAGGATAATGGATGCTTTCAAATTATCTCAATAGAGGGGAAGGGTCGTGGCCAAAGTGATCTAGAAGAGTGAAAAATATGAAGATGAAGATGTGCAACAACACCAAATAAAGAAGGAGATGCTCAAGTTTTATGAAAGTTCAAACCTAGATGAATTAATTAAGTGTATTCAAGAAATACACTAATATTTTGAGTGCAATGAGATGAAATACTCATAGGGAGTGAAAATTCCCCATGGAAGATTGAGGATCTATGCATACGATTAGTCACAACAACTAAAGAGGAATAGGAAATGGAGAGGAAAAAACAAAATCCAAAATTAGGCGAAGATGGTCACTAAATTGAGAAGTAAGTTTGTAAATTATGATTATACATTGAACATGAAAAGAATATTAGAGAAATTGAAGCAGGAGAATAAATGTGTAGAAGAATATTTTGAAAAAAATTGTAACATAGCCATGATAACTGGTTTTGTAAGAAATACTAAGGAAAAGATCGTGCAGTGTGTGTATGGATTGAAGTTGTTCATTAAAAGGAAGACAATTGCAGAGAAGATGTAGTCAATATAAGAGGTTTATAATTTATCCTTGAGAAATAAGAAGGTGTAGATAAAGAGAAAGCATGAGAGTCGGAAGCAAGAGGAAAAAATATATATAATTTTTTCTACATGTGGTTGCATACAATGTTGATTGTGAAAGTGGGTTTCATGTTGTTGAGGAAAGTGTGTATGAAGTTCATGTTGTGGGTAGCATGCCAAAAGAGAGTGCAAAAGAAGGATTTACAACATAAGACTACAGGAAAAGATTGAGGTAAAGGAGTTTGTACAACAAACTCAAGAAGCAACAAAGAATAGAAATCTAGTCAAGAGAGTGTATGTGCAAACCAAAGATATCGATGCAACAATGGATGATGTTGCAAAAAGAAGAAATGTTGCAAATATGAGTGGTATTGCATCAACATATTTTCAAGGGAGAGATGTTGCAGCTGTGAGATATGTTGTAGTGAACCACATTACACAATGATTTCCCCCAATTATGTAATATTTATAGTCTAAACATTTGGATCGACCGAATGCATCCTTGTTAGGAACCTCCAATGGGTCAACAAGAACCAAGTAGTCAACAACATGTGCATATGGATTATACCTCATCAATGTTTTCAAGTTGTGAATATGCAAGTGGTGTAGCTTTCTAATTTGATATTTCTCTTGACCTTTTGTGTGTCTATAAATTTGCTTCACATTCAACTAAAATGTATGGCCAGTGTCAACTAAATTGTTCCTCCTTAATCGATCTGAAATGATATTTTGTGTTGTTCTGATAACACTATCCTCTAGATCAACACTCGGTGTTATGATTTACTTGCTACCCTTAGAAATTTCACTACGATAGTCAAAGCTAACCATGACTTCTTCATCAACAACATTAAATATCCTCATTCTAGTTTAATCTAAACCAACAATTTGTTCTTCATCAATAGAAATGGAAACGTCCTCAAGAAGAGTGTTTTTTGTGTTTCTCTTGTTTCTTCTTCTTTTGAGTGAGAGTGGCAACTTCATTAGCACCAATGTCAACATCATTTTCATTTGGGGTTGTTGCATGTTTAAATGTGACATTTCTAACCTTATTATACTATTGAATTTCATTTCTTTTATGTTGCTTATGTGTATATTTTTTTGTAGATTGAACTTATGGTATTCTTTGTTTTTCTTTCCTTACTTCTTGTCCCTTGTTGATATGAAAAGCATTGATGACATCCATGATATTTTCCTCCATAAAATAAATCCTGCCAACATATGTGAGAGTGGAATAGAAAAATTATGTAAAAATAAAATATAACAATTTATTGTTAAATATGTTAGAAAAAATATCATGGCTCTTGTTAGTCCCAAAGTATGCACTAGACTGCTATGGTGCAAGAGTTGGGGCACCTTAGTTATTGCAATGATTGGTTTTTATGGATAAAGGTTGATTTATTGAGGATCAACTAATGGGTAAGTTTAAGGACAAAAGATCTGGTTTGACTTTTCTGTATAAATTACCATAATGTTTCACTTGGTCAATGGCATGCATTCAGGTATGATAGACAAATGAGTAAAATAAAGAAGAACAAAAAACCCACAAGCTAACGATTTGTTACTTGCAGCTATAACTTCAGATTTAAAACAATGTTTCAGATCTAAAGTAATATTTGGAACACATTTTCTCAAACAGGTTGCAAGAGACATTAGTTGAATGAGAACAATCAATTGCTTCACAAAAAATTTCATATGCGTCCAAATAAGAATGAAGAAAAGAGAGATATGAGAAAGAAGATCTAACCACCCAAATTTGTATTCATTGAGTGCAAAACTTTGTAGGGTTTACAATGTTATATCCCAGTTAATGTCTCATTCCCTGTAATCTCCCAAAAAGTTGAACTCTCCTTTTTTACATATCTTTCTTACAATATATAGATGCATAATAATAAATGTCCGATTCCAAAATTTGCGGATATAGATCTCTTTTAAATTACATCAGAAAGGGATCGAAGATCATATTAGCATAACCAAAAGCTGATGTGTAACCCAAAATGTGGAGAATTATTGTCAATATGCAAAGGTACAGGTTTCCTTTGTTGCCAGGTAATATTCCACCTATAGTTTTTTTATCTTCATGCCTTTGAATGATGACTTGATGCCTGCAAGTCGGGGATAGATACTCATCTTAGCAAATACTCTGCCATAAACCTATGCCTCCTGTTAGCACTAGAAGTCATCTCCGGATTGCGTCGAAGGTAAGCCCAATACCCATCAGAGTTTTATGTCACAGGTTGGTTTTAAAGAGGTCAAATGGGCGCAGACTCAATAAAATATCGTCTTAACTCAGAAACCTGGACTGGTATGCACAAGCAGGCAAGGTCTTAGTTTAAATTCAATCAATAGGTTGTAGTAAAGGTGAGTAGGAGGAAGATTTGGGTGAGAAAAAAGGTAGAGGTTTGTTGTGGACATCAGGTCTTCCAACAACCCAGGAGGAAAACTTAAACATGAGATCTTCTTGAATTCAAATCTCAAAGAAACCAAAAGGAATTATAACAACACTATAATCAAACATTCATCATAACACGGTTACAATAATTCATGTGAATCAGTCAATCATGAACCCTTTCAGTATCAGAGGGAAACAAGAGGGAGCAAGAAAGTTGATTGTCATTAAACAAGAAATCTCATACTACAACGCATATCCAGAGAACCAAAAGCTTCATTTAAGACTTTACAATACGAAAGCTTTGCTCTACCATCGACCATAACAAAATATCAAAACTAATTATTTATCCTCAGAACAGTTGCCACCACCTGAAATGTGACTTGGCCACTACAATCAAAGCTTTGCGTCTGCATCTTCTTCTGTCAGTCTGCACCTGCATTCTTCTATCAAACGCAATCTCAGATCAGTATGGGCTTTGCAGAAGAATCCATTGACAGGGGAACTTTCGACTGATAGTCTGCCTCCATGGCCAATTCTTCCATGCTTTCCATTTATGGGGTGAAACGAGGTTTCAACAACCTCCCCCATTTCCATTAACTACTTTCATTGGGATCGGGATGGAGCTTGACACCCATGAATGTTCTAGGAGACATTCATGACTCCTTCAAGTCAAGCCCAGCGCCTCGAAACCACACAGATATTCCGATGAGACCAAGACGAGCGCTTTAGGCCCTTGGCGCAGCTCTTGTCCATCGCTCCACGCGACCTCAGGCCATGACCTTACGCATATCCCACATGAAATTTTGGGATCTCGCATTTCGAGAGTCTTCACTCCCCCTAATTTCAAATATTCTGATGCTCGATCCCGCAAAACGACTCATCTAGATCGACGGTTGGACCCACTTTGGATTTGACGACCAAAATCATTTTCTTAAACAATCTCAGCCGCTCGTTGCTCGACAGGCGCCTTCCCTTTCTTCATGGCCCTGCTTCCATATGACCGTGGGTCGTGATCTTGGGCCCAACCCCAGGCGCTTTGCGATTTTGCGTTTCGTGACTTCGTGTCGTGCTCCATGCTCAAACCTCCGAGTCGCGAAATCGTGATCTCTTGGATTAAGTGCCACACGTCCCTGCTGGATCGGATGGCCCAGATGAATATCATCATTTCGGGACCTCGACATTTCGGGACTCGGGGAAATTTGCACACTCCTTACTTTGGTTTTCCTGAAATGACTTTCTCCGTAGTTCGGATCTGGTGCCACGCGTCCTGCTAGATCGGACGACTCCTGCTGATTTTGGGTTCCGGGGATTCAAATCTTTTACAAACAACTTCAACAACGTTCCGAACTCCTGATTCCCACGCTTATAATTTGTCGTTGATCTCTGAACTTTGAAATGAAATTTCCTCCACCAAACTGAACCTGCTCGCTCACTTGATTCGCGTCCATATCAGACTGCTCTAAGTGTTGTGCTTGTGCTTATGGCTATGGCCTTTGTAAACTAATACTTAGATGACTAACTGAGGGCTCAGGAAGGAAAAAGGATCAATGACAGAGACAAGGAGAGATAAGTGATCAACCTTACTGAAAACAAAAAATCTTAGGGCCGACACCTCTCAGGCAGACAAAAGAAGAAAAATATAAGTCAAAAGGAAAAACCTTACGATTGGGTCTGCAAAAGGAGGAAAGACGTGCAAAATTACAGACTTAGGCAAAAACCCCAGATTCACAAGGCTCTGACAAGTTTATGTGATAACATTTGGCTCCATAGAGGATGGCATGTTCCTTGCGAGCTGCCAAGAACACGCAGTTCCAGTGCCTTTGCTTTGGGATATGGAGTCTCCTATTAAAAACAAAATAAACATAAAACATGAACGATATTTACAATGGTGGGATGTCAACTGTGGTTTTAAACAAAAAACTTTTTCAAGAAGTGCCCATTTACAGGGCCACTAAAAACTTTGTCACCCTCCAAATTCTACAACCTGTAAGTATTATTTGAAAGTGTCTCGGAAATTTTGAAGGGTCCAATCCAAAGGGATTCAAATTCACCATGCTTTCCCTTGTCTTGTCTGGGTGCATCCCATTTGAGTAATAGATCTCCCAGCTGGAAATCATCCTTACTGCTTTTCATGTCAAAGGCCTGCTTGATTTTCTGCTGACGGTCATGCGTTGTGTCCATCACTTGCTCTCTAATCGGCTAGACTTCTACCAGGTGATGAATTCTTCTGATCATATCGTCAAGTTCTCCCTGGTAGTCTTGGAAGAATTTTTCCACCGACAAGGCGAGCTGAGAAGGAAAGATGGCCTCAACTCCATACACAATATGAAAAGGAGAGGCACCAATAGACCTCTTTTTTGTCACTCTATCAACCCACATAGCAAATTGGAGCTTTGAATCCCATGCTTTCTTGTTGTCCTCTAGCAGTCTTTTGATGATCTTTATCAGGATTTTGTTAGAGGACTCTGCTAACCCATTGCCTTGGGGATAGTAGGGGGTCGAGTGAATCAATGAAATTCCAAACTGCTCACAAAACTGGATTAATGGCTCGACCTTGAAGGATGCAACATTATCAGTGGCAATCCTTTTCGGACAACCAAACCTTGTTATAATATCTTCAAGAAAACCAATGATTACTTTGTGAGAAGAATTTTTTGTGGGGATAGCTTCTATCCATTTGGTGAAGTAATTGGTGGTAGTCAAGATCCATCTATGCTGACCACAAGGAGGATGAATCTCCCCAATAAATTTTAGGCCCGACTGTTAAAAGGGTCTTGAAGCTGCTACAAGCTTCAATGGTAGAGACTTGAGTTGCTGCTTCCCAGAGAATTTCTGACATTTGATGCAAGCCCTGATTTTCGCACAGATATTATTGAACAAAGTAGGCCATAAGTACCCAGGCCTGATAATTTTGTAGAATGTGGTTCTCCAGAATTGATGTCCCCCACATAGGTTGTCATGAAAATCAAACATAATCCTTTAGGCCTCCTGTGGGTCTAAACATCTCAAAAGCACTCCTAGAGGGTCTTTCCAATACAAAGCCTGGTCGATAAGGCAATATCTAATCGCTTTGAGCTTTAAAGCTCTTGCCTTGATTTTTCCCATATCATCAGGGGGCTTTAACTCTTGCAGGAAATATATAATATCTTTGTACCAGGTGCATCCTGCCAATGGAGGATTGTCTTGAGGGATTTTATCAGACACTTTAGCCTGCTGATTTTCTGAGCAAGCGTTGATGAAGTTAACCTCCAAAGCTTTAGAATTAAATTCAACCAACAACTTGGCTAAACCTTGGCCTTTAACTAGTTTGGTGGGTTTTATTTCCAGATCGAATTCAAGGATTTTGGCAATCCACTTGCTCCTTCTCCCGTCTATGTCAGGATGAATGAGAATGTCTTTCACAGAAGCTGAAGGGACGTATGCAATGATCTTCGAATGCAAAACATAGACTTTGAAAGCTTTAAGATCTTTCACCAAGGCATAGGCCTGATTCTCCATGATGTCATATTTGACCTCTGCATCTCTTAGTGCTCTGTTCAAAAAGGAAATAGGTTGCTCCAATCCTACATCATTCTTCTGTAATAAAACAACAACCACTGTATCAAATGAAGAAAAGGAAAAAATTAGAAAATCCTTGGAATAATTAGCACAGGTGCTTTAGTCAGTGCCTTCTTGATTTGGTTGAAGGATTCTTTGGACTCGGTAGTCCATTTTATTTCATTCCCTTTTCTGAGCATGGTTGTGATATGCTTCACCAATTCAACAAAATTTGAAACAAAACTTCTCAGAAAATTGATTTTGCCCAGGAAGGACCGAACTTCTTTCTTAGATCTGGGAAGTGATAAGGCTTGAATAACTTCTACCCTGCTTGAATCGATCCTGACCCCCTCAGCTGATACAATGTGTCCCAACAATTTCCCCTCTTTCATGGCAAATAGAGACTTTTTGGGATTTAAGGAGAGACCAAACCTTCTGCATTTCGAGGAGACCTTTCTCAGATGTTGACAATGTTCTTTATCGAATTTGGAGAAGATTGTTATGTCATCCAGATAGATGACCACAAATTTGTCTCTTTCTCCAATGAAGGCGATGTCCATGGCTCGTTGGAAGGTTGCTCCTGCGTTCATCAATCCAAAGGGTATTTTGGCATACATGAATGTGCCCCAAGGAGTGGTGAAGGTTGTATTTTCTCTGTCTTTAGGCAAGACAGAGATCTGATTGTAGCTAGAAAATCCATCAATCATGGAGATCCTGGATGCGCCTATCACCCTCTGCAATATGTGTTCCATCTTTGGCAAAGGGTAATTGTCCTTCTTAGAGCTTCTGTTCAGATTCCTGAAATCAACACATAGTTTGATTTCTTCGGTTTTTTTCCTTACTGGAACCAAGTTGGCCACCCATTCAGAATATCTCAAAGGGACAATGATTTGGGCATCCAACAACTTCTTTACCTCATTTTCCATAATAGGCATCAACATAGGATTTATTTGTCTTAATTTCTTCCTAAATGGTTTGGCCTCCTCTTTCAATGGGATCTTATGCTCAATGACGGTTGGGTCGTATGTTCTGAGGTCTTCATTGGTCCAGGCAAACAGATCAACAAATTATTTTAATAGCTCAGTATACTCGACTCTCTGCTCCCTTGACAGCCTGCTTGACAACTTGACAAACTTTGGATCATCCTTTGTACCAATATTGCATTCAGCTACATCAGCATCCTCGGTTAGGCCTTTAAACTTTACTGCCACATTGTTCCTATCGAACAATATTTCTAAAGGAACTAGTCCTTTTGGAATGTGGTTGCTAGGAAGCTGAACAATATGGTGATTACCAATTTTCTTTTAAAAAACATCAGCGTGAGGCTCATTTTCAGAATTAGGCTCCTAGTCTATATGCAATGCTGAAATTCCTCAATAGTCTCCAGGAACCTTTTGATCTCAAGATCATCCTCAAACACCTTCCAATGCTTGGCGTTGCTAGGTATAGAGGGCATGTATTTTACTTATATATTATACCTAAGCTTAGGTGGCAGTGGTATTTTGAAATGGCTCACTGAGACAGCCAAAGAATCAACCATAATATTATCTTCTCTTGGAATAAAGGAAATGTTGAAAGCTAAGAAGAAATTATCAATTAGGTCCCACACCTCATTTCTGTAAGTCTTAAGCCTAGGGTGCTTGGTTTGATAAATATTTTTTACCTGCTGAACAATTAGTTCAGCATCTCCAAATACTACTATCTCTTCAATCCCCATGTATTTTGCATCCCTTAGACCCAAAACAAGAGCCTCATACTCTGCCACATTGTTGGTAGCTTCAAATTCTAGTTTATAGGACAAAGGTATAGCCTCTTGACAAGGTGACACAAAAGCCACTCCAACATCGGCCCATTCCTTAGAATAGGCTCTGTCGAAGAACATCTTCCACACAAAAGTAGTTGGGGGAGGTATTTCATGAAAAGAAATGGGTTGCTTTCTGATTTCAAGAGGAGCTTCAGAAGCATCTATGAGCTGCAATATGTTGGATTCTAAGTCAGTGTCCAAAGCAAAAATAGGATGGTTGATGGGGTTTGCTTCATCACTGATGATGTATGCGAGTTGCGCTTCCCTGTAAAGTCTCCTTTGTTCACCCCCGAACACAGGAATGGTGGCGTATCAAAGGTCCATCTGCAAGGTTCCTCCCAGTCTCTTTATCCAATATCTAGATAGGAGCATTCTGAACTTAGGGGGAACATCAACCACTACAATATCCATGACTATGTTCTTCATAGGCAGTTGGAACAGGGACACGACCAGGTCTTTGATAACCCCAAGGCACTTCACCTTCCTGGAATCGAAAGAATACAGGTCGTGGTAGGTTTTTGTGACTTCCAACCCGAGTTCTTCCATGACAATTTTAGGCATAAGATTATGGGATGCCCCTGAATCCATCAAGCAATTATGCAACACCTTTTCATGGATGTTCAATGAAGTGTAGAAGGGAGGGGAGGAATCATCTCTATCTTCTACCAAGGGCCCTCATATGACAACTGACCTTTCATCTTGCAAATTGACTGAGTCTATGGGATGAGATGTAGGTTCAGACTACAATAGTTTAGAGAGGCTCCTTTTGAAATCTTCAAGCTTGACCAGTTCAGAAAGAGGTACAGGGATTCTAATCTTTTGAATTTCATGGTCAAAATTGAAAAAGGGAGCGGGATTCAGAATTTCCTTCACTTCCGGGACGAGACATTTGACCACTGGTGGGGGTTTTTGTACCTCCTTTTCTTTCCTACTACCCACCACATCTTTAGCAGGCTTCTTTGCTCTGGTAGGTTGATCAAGAACATCGGGCTTTCCTTCTTTCCTTTTGGACCTGAGGCTATATCTGTTTGGGTTGTTGCTAGTCTTTTCCCCCTTTCTCAACTCATATAATTAACTATCCATGAGAGACTCTTCATATGCAGTTTAGGTTAAATGAGGAAATGAGGAGGTGTCCCCAAGACAACGAATTTCAGGGTCAAGCTCTTCCTCCTCTCCTTCTTCATCGGTAACAAGGTTATTTTGGAGAGGATCCTGAACTTTCTGGTCATCTCTATCTCTGCTTCTTTGATCTCTTTGGATGGTCTAAGGGGCATTATTAGGTCTCCTAAAGTTACCTCTGTTATCAGTATTTGGGGGATTCCTATAGCTCTGCTTTCCTTCCAATTCAACCCTTTCCATTCTAGCAGAAAGAGACTTTAGTAGTTTGGTTACTTCATCCATTTGAGGGGGGGCAACAAAAGAACTAGAGGTTGAACCTTCAGACTTACCTCTTCTTATGTCCCTATCAGCCTTACTCCTAAGCTTATCAACTGCCAATATATTAGATTCTACTTCAATGGTTGTGTCTTGCATATGAGCCAAGGAGGTAGCTCTTCTTTCTCTCATCAAGAGGCAAAAATCAGGGTCGAAAGCACTAGCATAAGTCATTTTGGCATAGGTTTCTGTGGGTTTAACTTCAACGGGAATTTTTTATACATCTTATTAAATATCTTCGAGAAGTATGAAACAGATTCCCCTTCTTCTCTTTTAAGTGCCCCAAATTATGTAATGTAATAAAGGAGATCTTTTTTATTCCCCCAATTTCTTAAGAATGAATCATCCAAAGCGGAAATCCCATCAATAGATTTAGGAGGCAAGTCCTTAAACCAATCCCTAACATCAACATCCAGGCTCTGTACAAAAACTCTCATCCACACATCTTCATTTTCAATGGCCAAAATTTCTGCAAAACTATAAAAGGATGCAAGGTGCTCTTTTGCAGTCATGTCTCCCTCTCCTATGAACTGGGGCATGCGCTTAAGGTAGTCTGTGGCTAGGAGAGCATTCATAAGATGAGGTAAAACTAGGGGGGCGTATCTAGTAGCCAATATCTCAACCATCATGTTCCTAGGAGGATTAGCACCTGCCATTTGGACATGAGCTGGAGGAGAAGCAAGTGGAGATGGAGTTTGGGCATAGGAGATTGGAGGTGTGCTTCTAGGAACAAAGGGAAACAACTGAGGATCTAAAGAAAGAGCCACAGGGCTTGAGGGAACAAAGGTTTCCCTCTCTGTCAAAGCAACAACTGTAATAGGAGGAGGAGTAGTGAAACTGGGAGAGGGGAAATCAGCAAGAAGGCTCCCAAAATTTAAACTTCTAGAAGCTCCAACATATGGTGTAATAGGAAAAAGGGAAACAACTACTGGAGTTGCTAAAGGAGGATAGTGAAAATCATTAGAAATACCTGGTTCAGCAGCATAAGTGCCTTCCTGAAGGGTCGACCGTCTTCTGATAATTTTCTCTGGGTCAGCTTCAGGTGTTTCTAAAGGTAGTTGTGGAGTAGACCCCGTGTATCTACCTCTGGAAGCCACAAATGTTGTAGGAAAATCTCCTTACAGACAGGTAGATCTCCTCTTGAGAGCTAGACCCTTAACTCTAAGACAGAAGGTGCTTAACATGGACACTGATTTCCTTTTAGATCTAATCAAGCTGATGAACAAAAGAGAAGGAGGAAGGTGTGTACCTTATGAACGTCGTTTGTCCCTGCAAGGTCCAGGATGAGCTTCGATCTTGAGCTCCTTGGTAGGTCCTGCAAGACAAACAAAAGTACAAAAGACTTCCTACTCTACTGAGTTTAGCTAAAATATAGATCCATCTACTACATACAAACTTATATGGAACAAGTACAAGTTTGAAAGAAACAAGCCAAGCATTGATTGTATTAAAGAGAACAACAACGAAGAATACTTACAGCCATATATGTGAGTGCAACAGCTTCATCAATCCCTCCTTGTCCAATCCCTTGCTTAAACAATCCACACACGGAATGTTGATGTTCCAAATGACATCTTCCTCATGAGATCATAAGTTAGATGCTTCACAATACTTTCCCCTCACTTCTCATAAGATCATAATTTTGGTATCTCTGAACTTCTCAATCTCACCCTCCTCCATGAAAATCCCTCATTATATAGGATTTGGAGGCTTAACCACCATGGAGAGGATCTCTCATCAGATCCACTAAGAAATGGATCTCTAAGATATTTAGGGAGAAAATATCTCTTAAGGATTTTGGGGAGGAAATATCTCTCAAGGATTTTAAGGAGGAAATATTTCAACCATCCATGAGATCCTCCACCTTCCCTAAAAAATAGGAAACCAAATGTGAGGTGGATCCTCACACTTAATTACTTTTTTTTTCATGAATATTAATAAAAATTCATGTGCACTTGATTCTCACACTTAATCAATTTCTTTTTCATGAATATTAATAATAATTCATGTGTACTTGGTATTTTTGCCTTCATGTAATATATCCCTCCTCCACATTGACTAGGGATTGTGACATAGGTTATTCCATGGTGTCAAGGTGTATGAGACACTTATATGACACTTTACGACACTTAGGGCGAGGTACCTAGGTGTGCAAATTTCATGTGTAACAACAGCTGAAACCGTGGAGTCGCCAGGTGCACAGTTGCAATCTTCAATGTTCTGATTTCTAATGCACCTTCATAACCAGTAGGCTTTGTCATTCAATCCCAGGTAAAATCTTCAATTCATCCCCGGCAACGGTGCCATAAATGTTAGCATTAGAAGTCATCTCCAGATTGCGTCGAAGGTAAGCCCAGTACCCATCAAAGTTTTATGTCACAGGTTGGTTTTAAAGAGGTCAAATGGGCGCAGACTCAAGAAAATATTGTCTTAGCTCAGAAAACTAGACTGGTATGCACAAGCAGGCGAGGTCTTAGTTTAAATTCAATTAGTAGGTGGTAGTAAAGGTGAGTAGGAGGGAGATTTGGGTGAGAAAAAAGTAGAGGTCTGATGCGGACATTAGGTCTTCCAGCAGCCCAAGAGGAAAACTTAAACACAAGATCTTCTTGAATTCAAATCTCAAAGAAACTGAAAGGAATTATAACAACATTATAATCAAACATTCATCATAACACAGTCACAATAATTCACGTGAATCAATCAATCATGAACCCTTTCAGTATCAGAGGGAAACAAGAGGGAGCAAGAAAGTTGATTGTCATTAAACAATAAATCTCAAACTACAACGCATTGTTAATGTTTATGCCATTATTATAGTTCTTTGCATTTCAATAGATAAGATCATAATAAGAACAAGATCACTGAGAAATACACATTCACAAGAGACACAACATTTATCCTGGGAAACCCTATAGGGGAAGAAAACCCAGCAAAAACTTCCTTCTCATAAATAGCTTATACAATGTTCAAGAGATAACTCAAACCAATACAGAAAGTCCTCCCCAAGAGATGCGCCATTCTTCTTCTCCTCTCTCCAACTGGTAATTGCAGCTTGCCTCATAAGATAATGAGCAAGTGAGTCCTGTGTTAGAAGTGAGGCGCTAGCCTCTTATTTATATCAAACTGGCATGTGTGAAAGGTCAAAATCTGGCAGGGCCGACCTCTCACTCTGGGTGGGTAAACCCACCTTTAATTAATCATGGGTCTTCCATTATAACTGTTGGGGCTGACTTCTTATTTTGCCCTTTTTAATTGTCCGATGACCAATCCGCAAAAGGGGATTTGGTCCTTATACAATTACCGACATGATTAATCCACAATGGGGATTAATTCAATAACAACAATAATAATAATGACATGATTAATCCGCAATGGGGATTTAATCCAATAATAAAATAATAATAAGAATGCTCTTTGCAGTTACATTATTTCAACACTCCCCCTTAACAAGAAGGGTATTCTTCATCAGCATCAGGCGAGAGAGGTTTGCATCATCAGTGGCATCTGGAGGAGAGTATCGTCAATATCATATTGAACCATTGTCTAGCACATTTACGAGTCATCGGAAGTTTTCTTCATCATCAACATCATCATTCTCAAAAGAATGCTAACATCATCTGCATCAAATATGTATCAGTAAAAATGATACCTCATCACAGCACTAGGCTGGCACATCACAATACTACACTAGCTCAATGTCACAGCGGTTAAGCTGGTAGCTCAGTGTCAGTCACATCTTGCTTTACGTCTAACA
>ML777761.1:3209708-3259697 GCA_009831015.1 Picea engelmannii | reverse complement strand
TCGGAAGAGGTCTTGAACTGGTAGAAGAAGAAGAAGAAGAAGATGGAGGAGAGGGTGGTGGAGAAGCACCATTCCCTCCATTTCCATTTGGAGTTTTGTCACCACTGCTTCCCTTATGCTTTGAAGGGTTGGAGCCTTCACCTTGAACCAATGCATTCATTTCCATCAAGATCTTCATCATCTCTCTCATCTCCATGACAACCTTTCTGAGATCTTCATCTTCTGCAGGAACATGTTCATGACTTTCTTCATGAGCCATACTTGATGAATGCCTCCTTGAAACTTGCGGTGATTGTATATGCTTCCTCCTTGAAGGATGAGAACTTGGCTCCACAAGTTGACCTTCTCCTCTTGTGAGTTTCAACCTTGTGAGCATCAGAAACAAAACACTTGCAAAATAATCAAGTCTTCAAAAACCAGTGCTCTGATACCAACTTGATCTAAAAATGAAGAAGACTTGAAATCTTGAAATTATTTGCAAGTAAATTTTATGTGTTAAAAGAAAATGGATCAACTTTGCAACACATTAATTAAAGGATTACTCATTTAAGACATAATACACAGCAGCATAATCAATGAACATAAGCACATAAACACAACAACTGATAAAGGAGTTCACCCCTCTCTTGGGCTACATCTCCTGGTCCAGCTTCCAATGGATCATTATTATTAATTGCTCAAAGTGTTAAAAAACGTGCCTTACAATTCTCAAAATGACCAGCAGACTGCTCCAATGGCTTCAGAGCGTCCAAAAACCCCTAGCTGGGTTTTTTCGGCACCTCGTTTGGCTAAAAAACGAAGAAGTTAGGCCTCCTGGAAGTCCCCCCTTCAAGCTTGTTGTCTCTGCATCTACAAAACGCACCCTTGTTTCATGAACCTAGCACACACGCTTATTTAAGCGCAAAAACCTACCACCGGGCGCAACCGCGCCAACGGTGCGAACTGTAGGACGGTTATGGGTGCGCCAGCCCCTAACCGCCTAGCTCTCGGGCACAACAGGGTCATATGACCTCGCGCATATACAAAAAGGGCTAAACCGTGCTAACCGTTTGTACATACCCGTGCACTCCCAGTTGTGGTCATATGTATAAACCATGTGACCGGGCTCCATACAACTCCGCACGCTCTCCATGTGATATGTGGTCACATGTAATAACAACACGACCACGGGCTGGGGCTAAGCCCCAGCCCGACCCCCCGCCAAATGCAACATAAAGCGAACTTAAATATATATCAATTCGTATATATAACAAGGAGAAAATGGTGGTACGTTGGTTGGGCAGACTTTGTGAAGGCTTTATATGGTGGGGAGGTCCGGGGTTCGAACCCCACGGACTCCAATATATTTTGATCAAACAACCAATATAACGGTACCACGTGGCAACCCATGACTGGGCCACGTGGCACCAAACCACCAACCACATACTGCCACGTGTCGAAACACCATTTGACCACATCTGCCAATCAACAACTACCACATCACCACATGCCACATCAGCGTATGGTCGTACGGCCCTGCCATGTCAGCCTGTACGGACTGCACAGTCAGCATCCCTTTTTTTTGCCTGTTTGACATTCCGAACAGATTGCGATATCTCTCGCTCCCGACGTTCGTTTGAGACGAAACGAGTTGCGTTGGGTTCGCAACGACGAGGCCTACGCTCTCATCCGATTTAAAATGATTCCGAGCACTTTGAATTTTTGAGCAAAATTTGATCCCCTGATCAAATATGATGGGAAGCATTCTTCTCAACAATTTAATCATAACATGAATGATGCACATGTACAATACTCAAAATCCATCTCAAAGTGATGATTTGGATGATAACTTTCTTCCTAATGTGACTTTAATTGAAACAACAATGGAGATTTCAATGATAACATTAGTGTGGATGAAAGATATGAAGATGTTTCAAACGATGATGGTCTTAATAGTGATGAAGATTTTCCTCCAAGTGGGTAACTTAAAGGCACCGATGAAAATGATAAAGATTTTCCTCCAAGTGAGGATTTTAAAGGGATCGATGATGACTGAAGATTTTCCTCCAAGTGAGGATTTTAAAAGTAGTGATGGTGATTATGATGATGGTGAATATTTTCCTCCAAGTGGAGAATTTAAAGACACCAATGATGATGATGGTTTCCATGTGAGGATTTTAAAGACATAGATGATGAAGAATTTCCTCCAAGTGGTGAATTTGATGGCGTCGATAGTGTTCAATATGATGACGATTTCTCTTCCACTGAAGACCTTCATGGTAGATCCAATGGCATTAATGGGGATGGTAAAAATTTTCCTACCGAGTTTGATATTCCTCTTAATGATGAGATTAGAAGTGAAGATGATGATGGGCCTAGGAACATAGGCCATGTTCTAAGTCATCAAAGTGCAACAAATCGAGGTGGTCAACATTCTCTTGTTGGGTCTCTTAACAATGTTTAGCATGATTATAGCGAGGATGATATTCCTCCCAGTGAAGTGAATATTATTGATAGAGAGGAATATGATATTATCATAAACTTAATGGAGACAATAAAAATAAGCACTACATCTATGCCTAGGATCAAGAATAGGACTGGACCTTCTCATATCTCCAAATCATCCTAGTTATACAAGGCATAGGAAAGAATTGCTCACAAGCTCAAATTATATTGGTGATTTGATTTCAAATGAATGTTGTTAAAATAATTGTTTGAAAGGTATAGACTATAGGTATTCCATGGAGAAATGGAAGACATACTTATCAATAAATAAAAGCATGCAAAATTCATATTTAGTGTGGTGCATGATATGTGTAATACCCTGGTCTCAACCCTTTGAACTTGATCTTGTTTATATTGTAATTATGTTTTTCATTACTACGTTTTGTTTCATGACATGAGACAAACTCTTTTTTGTTTTACAGAAACTGAAATATATATATATATATATATATATATATATATATATATATATATATATATATAAAGAGGAGTTGTGTTGTAGCAAACAACAGTAAAAAAAGAAGTACAAAAAGGGGCTCCCAACTTGATATTAGTTCTAATACTAAAACAACAAAAAATATAAGCCTACCTAAATTGCTACTTTTATCTTCATAGTTGATTACATCTTTGTAAAACCTCCCTAAACACCACAGAACTTTGTAGTACATACTCTAGTTAGAAGAAGTAGAATCTTGAACTTCTGGAGCTCTAGGAAGATGTATATTCCCTTCCTATATTTCCATGGGAGCGGTGCCTTGATTGTTGTTCCTATACCACTGTCAATTCCATCTTCTCAAGGAAGAATATCGTCCTGAAAGAAAGATACAGAAGCCGAGGGTTGAGTTGATCTGAGACTTCAGTTGTTGTGTATATGATTCCATGGCATCCATCCTCTGGGTGAGGACGGCCAAGGCAAGATCATAATCCTTATTTTTGGCAATGGGCAGATTAGGTAATGCTTGCTCGAAGTCCCCAGATTTGCTTGAGAGCTAGTGCAGGGTTGAGCTATTCGCCTGGGAAATTTATTCGTGCTGCAGGAGGACCTTTTTGATGTCAATACAATATGGGTCCATGTATATAGTTTACAACCAAGATGTCTGATATTTCCAATGCCCCAAATTTCCAAATTCAAAACCCCAAGAAATTTCCAGAGAGCATCTGTGTCAAGGGAAATTCAAATGAAATAAACCATGAAACTTACTAAAACCCAAGGTCAAGAGATAAGATATTGCAAAGGGACAGAAAGGATCGATCAGATCTAATATCCAAAGAGTGAGGACACCAAAGAAATCTCTCGTCGAAGCAAGCATACCCAACTAAACATTTGCGCTTGAAACAACGACCAATAATTCCCTGCCCATAATCTCAAAACTCCACAAAGGTAAACCCTCATCTGCAACAAGGTATCCACTGAGATAGACCCTCCTCAAATACAATGTATCCAACTCTCGATCCATTTCACCACCTAAAAAACTAGTTTTCCACGCACTCAATTGAATGCTTGCACAAATGGATTTAATCCTCGAGTGTGAAAAGAAGTAAATATGGTAGAAACCTCTTCAATGGCATAATCTACCATATTGTCTCTATGAGTATAAGCTTCATTGAATTTAAAATTCACCATATAAAAAGAGACTTGAACTCTCTTGTTGATCAAAGGGCTAAAGAGGTTTCTAGGATGACAAGAAGGGAAATAATCGTGAATGGGGTAAGGGGGTTACATTATATTCCATAATGCACTCACTCTCCTTTTATTTTTCATGCATTCATACATGTGGTATGGAATTCTTCGGGTTTTGCATACCACATAGGTTGAATCTCAAAACCCTTAAGTAAATCATAGGCTTTGGCAATGTTATTTGAAGCCACCCCAACTCCCACACACAATGAGTGACAATATTCCCTACGGGATCAAGGACACTCCCACCCACACATTCGACCCTAGCCATGATATAGACTTACCATGGCGATTTTAAAGACATCTAAACATGATCATTGTGAATATAATGAAAGGTTGCAAGGTTGACTAGAGGTAAGAAACATCGATGGGGATATGATTCCACCAGAGGGGAAAGGTAAGGGGGTCTAAAGGGGGGATTGACCTATGTCTCATGTTTACTACTATATCCTATCTACAACCTCTTTCATATGATTTCCATATTAACATTCTATCATAATTGTAATATTTATGATATTACAATTATGAGCCTAGTGAAATGATTAATTACTTTAAGTAATTATTTCATATCTTTAAATACCTACCTCCTATATTGAAGAAACTAATTCCTATATTCATGCAATCAAGTAGAGTTCAACTAGGACTCTTGATCCCTATCATTAAGGAAGTGGAAGAGTTGGATTAGAACTCTTCCTTTCTGATCTCCTTCATTCATGCAAAAAAAAAAAAAATCGAATTAGGAAGAGAAGGTGGAGAAAAAATGTATTTCTTGAGGAGAGAATAGGGTTCTTGATGAAAAAAGAGCAACCCAACTATCATACGATCCATGGAGAGATGAAAGAGGTGCTATCATGTGGAATTAGACACCAATATTGAGGATGGAAGTACTTTCTTGAGCCTCTACACTTTGGTTGGCTTTCTGGATTGGTTTAGAAGCTTGTGGTAAAGGGAAAAGTGATTTGAGAGATTTGACAACTCTTCTTCGCCCTAGTGGTCTTGTAGCCTAGCATGGGGGTGGCATTCATAAAATATTTACTTATGGTTGGGAGGAAAATAGTTCACCCACATTTAGTTGCCTTGGAACTCATTTTTTGAAAGATAAGTGTATTTTTTTATTAATATTTAATCATGATGAAATGTAGATACATGTTATCGTTATTTATTTTGAGCTCATGCCATGGAAATTATGTAGATGTCATTGAGTGAATGGTTTTTGTTATAAAATTTGGTTCACACTCTGATCTAAAGAATTCTAAGAAGCTAAATGGAATGAAAATTGTTAGAATGACTTGTCATTTAGTGCCAACTCTAACACTGTCTATCTGCTTATGTGCACCAATTAAGAAGACTGGTAAAATTGTTTTAGAGATTAGTTTGGCATATTTTAGCACTTTACTTTGCAACGTTTCATCTCAAGTCTAGTATAAACCTTTTTAAGTAATGAATCAATTCTTAAAACCTTGAAACAATTTGCAAGAAGAGGCTAAACAACTTATTTTGAATACCGTTCCTTTGTTCTCTACTCATTGTTGATAGTTTAACATGAATATTCTCTTAAGGTCATAGTAATTGGAGGGTTAATCCCTTTGAAATAGAGTTAAGGAATAAATCATTTGCTTGGAATCATTTCAAAGACACCCAAAATTTTTGGTTTTCATTCATTGATAATTATTGTTTCTTATGGTAATAACAAGAAGTGCCACGGTCTAAATTTTGTCATGATAACATTGCTTACATATTGTTGGTGTATATGGTGATCCAAAACAATTTTAAGACAACGCTTTCAAAGTCATTTAATGGTAAGCATCATTGTTCATAATCCAATACTTTGATATGATCATGTTTAAATAAGTCATCACTCAATGGTTCTAATGAGTTGGGTTTGATCTAAACACACAGTTTGAGCTTACAACCATTTCTTTCACTGAAGTTCATGGTTATATTTGTCTTTGAATGCAACAACACGTTGTTATTTTCATGTGAATGAGATCATTGTCCTAGGAAATAACATCTAAAGTCATCTTAATTTGGTTACTCACTAAACTTGAACATAATGAACACCAAACTTATGATCTGGAACAACCATTAATGAATGATCTATGGTCTAAAATCAACATAATGGTGTATGGTTCATAACTTGATTTGATACATACTTGGTCACGTGAATGACATTGCAAACTTCATGTTAATTAGGATCTAATTCTCAAATGTGTATGAAATATTTCTAATAGTTCTTTCTCAAGTACACATTGTGAATGGTTTACCATCTGTTATGATTCAATCATTGAAGTATTTCAAGATAAATACATGTGAATTATTTTTCAGAAACTCACATTGGCATTTGGTTTAACAAAGCATTCATACTTCATGCTAAAACATTAATTGATTCTTGTGTTGCAAATAATTGGTAAATAACTCATTTAGGGTGCTTGTAATGATCTACTTGTATGTTCAATAACTTGTTTATAATATAAGGCAAATTGATCATTGTTGGTAAAATTCATACGTCAAACTACTAGTTTACTCCCATCTTTGCAACAAACTTAGCTTGCTTGACCATAAGGATCCCCCCCTAGACTAGGACCACCCATCTCGTTAGTTTAAAGAGTGAGGCAAGGCCATTGAGATGACTGTGGGTGGCTTTCCTGAGAGTTTCCATTAGGCTCTCTCGTTGAGGTTATGACTTTTCCTCCTAAATGAGAATTTGAGCGGTAACATGAGGCATAAAAAAAACTTGATCAAAGACATCAATTCAATCATCCACAAAGCAATGTATAATCTCATGTAAGAGGAGACTAAAATGTTATTGTTCCTCTAATCTTCATGGAAAATTGATTTATGGAAAGATCAATAGTTAATTAAACAAGCTTGAATCATTGAATTAAGGGTAGAGTAGCAAACACTTGCGAAAAATGTCAAAAATAGATCTGCCTAAAATTTGAATAAGGAGATCATTTTCAAATTCAAAACATTATTAAAAAATAAAAATACAAAATCTCACTTTGAGATGCATTATCTTTAGTACTCGACACCCTAAAGTTTTTAGAGATGAGTGAAAGCAAGTGTGACACATAAGAAAACTTATAAGCAAGTGAGTGTAACACATCTAAAATGGGTAAAGGAGGAAAGCGTGTGCAAAACTCTAATTAAGAAATCAAAGAATTACAAGACTTCTTACATGAATTGGATAATTGAGTTATTGATATTCACGAGAAAATTGATCTCAATGATAGATTCATTGAATCCCTTGACTAAAATTAATAAAAGGAGGAGCAACAAATTGAGAACGTGGTTGATGCAACATGTGCAACTAATGACCTCATATAAAAAGTTGATGTTACTTGTATTACACATGACTTAATGAAAATAATGGATGTTATTTGTGACACATATGATCTCATACAAAAGGTTGATTTTACTTTTGATACAAAAGAGATGGTGGTTGATACAAATGCAACAAAAGATATGGTTGATGATTATGTCACTAGTCATGAGATGGAATCATACAGTGAATTGATGAAGACAAGTTTTGTTAAAGATGAGTCACAAGAAGAATCAAGGAGTAGTACCAAAAGAAATATCAGTAAAAGTGAACTTGAATTATTTTTTTTAAAGTTACAAAAGAAAATTGTCATGAAGGAATGTAAAAACATCAAGTATAGAATGGTTTTTCCAAGCCTATCATCAGACCTTAGGAAGAAATTTGCAACAACAAACACAGAACAATACTTGGGATATGATAAATAACTTACCTTTCCTATTCTCAACTATTCCAAACCAATCCACTTCTATAGTTGATCTAGGTGGATATTTATGGCCACCCACCTATTCCAACTAGCTCCTCTTGTCATTTTTTAGTTAAGCACGTTCTTTTGTACTTCTTTATAATTGTGGGTTCTACACTTTCGGGGCTGTCTGAAGCCTGACACATCTTCCAGGTGGATACTAGTGGCTTCCCACCTAATCCAAATGGATTATTTTGTATGTTTTCATGACAACACATGTTGTTGTACTTCCAGGGTCATTGTGGGGCCCTAAAAAATGTTTTTTTGGCTCACCACAGTAAAACTATAGACATAGTCAGAGTTTGATGGTGTAATGTGTAGTTCTCGAAAATACTTTTCCAATGGGCTATCACACGCCTAAAACGAAGATCGTATGCAAAAGTTACGACCTCGAGAAGTTAATGTACTTACTTACCCAAACAGGGCCGACATGACTTTTGGCGTTTCATCTCCTAGGGTTAGGTTTTTGGATATCTAGGGTTTTGGTATTCATGTTTATCATAAAAAAGGCCTTTAGAGCCTCATTGTAATCAACTTCTGGTGAATAAGCGTAACCATCACATCTCTTCTCAGAGATAAAGTTGCCACCATTCTAGTGAGTCTTGCACTCTGTATTTTTACAGTCTCTTTACAATTATTTCATTAATAGAAATCAAGTATTGTTGTATTTCTCTATTTCTGGGAAATTTCATGAGTACTTCATTGTGATTTCTCTGCTTTCATTTCGTTCCGAAAATAATCTGGATCAGTGGTATCAGAGCAGGCTGCTCTTGATTGTTTTTTCACGCATGCCCCCAACGAGGTCCGAGTATAGCCAGTTGGGTCTCGGGCTTGTTTCTCTTGAGGACAATCACTCTCACATGCACAAGAAATCCTCGATGGCGACAGAAAAGAAAAACGATGAAGCAAACAATTCTATTAACATGTTGCTTGAGTAAGCTCTCGCGTGATAGAGGAATGAAATGATGGAGAATTCTGCACACATCCTTCAATGCCTGCAGATAGCAACAAGCACATCTTCATCAAGTGACCATTTTGGAGGAACCTCTCCCTTCAAGGTACAATTTAATTTTGATATTCCCATATTTCAAGGTCAGATAGATTCGGATGCCCTAGAAAAATGGTTAAATCTATTAGAAGTTTATTTCTCTGTTCAAAATGTTTTCGACAGGGAAAATATCACCTTCGCACTACTCAAGGCTCTCCCCCATGTCAAACATTGGTGGGAAACTTACTAGGAGAAAATTTCCATAGAGGAATCTGGAATATATGGGGCCGAGCCCACTTGGGATATTTTTTATGGATGCAGTTAAAGAACAATACTATCCTGTTGATAACTATGAAGACCAATAAATGAGATGGACCACACTATGACAAGAGAAGAGCCAAACAGTGCCAGAGTTCAAAAATACTTTCCATACCTTGCACACCAAGCTGGGTATCAAAGACTCCAAGGGACATCTGGTTCTGAAATATCGTGGGGATCTGCATAGGTACATCCAAAATGAAATGGATTTCCTAAACAACTCATCATTGGGAGTTGCCTATTGATATGTTGTCAAAATCAAGCATAAATTTAGGCACCAGAACAAATGGGAATTCGGGTCTGCAAATATGAAACAACCAAAGCACGGTAAAGACATCCCTAACCAACAGCCTGTAGACACCTAGTTCAAGACACATGACAAGAAGGGTAAAGTAAAGACGAAGAATGAAAATGGGAAGTGGTTAGGCTTCCATAAAATCCCCTGGCACAACACCAATGAATGTCGCTCAGAACAATCATTGGTGGTCGAGGTCAAAGACATGGAGTCCAACCCTGATTCGGAAACCGATCTAGAAAATATTGAAAACAGACAGATCATCGATGTAGACCCCACTGCTACTGTCGCGACCACAACAATTCAACCAGTAGATCCTGAAGAGGGGGAGCACCTCTTCCATTCACAGATATGGATGAAGGGGACCCCATTGGATTTCATTGTTGATAACAACAACCAAAAGAACCCCATCTCAGCTAAGGTTGTCAAACAGTTGGGGTTGTTGACAACACCACACCCAGATCCATACAACATCGAGTGGCTTCACCAGGGACGAGTCTTCGTGTCATCCAACAATGTCGTCTGTCAGATGGAATACATCCCTTAAAGGACAAGGTAGTGTGTGATGTTGCCCCTCTTTATGTCTGTGATGTTGTTTTGGGCCAACCATATATGTGGAAACGTCATGTTGTCTATGAGTCTAGACGTCATAGTGTTATTATTACTCTAGGAGGTCATCTTTATAGGATACCAGAGGTAGTTCTGACTATTGATCCACCAAAATAGTGTCGCACGGTGATCTCTCATACTATAAGATTCATCGTCTTGATAGTTTGTTCAAAGGATGCAGAGAATACTACTACAACCACTGCAGCCTCAACACCTTCTATCTAGAAAAAACATATTGTCGAAGAGAAATAAGATATTGTTTCTTCACCTACAATGGTGCCTACACAATGCCCCATCAAACCCAGAGACAACAGATTAGTGGAACAGATTCAATCCCTCCAACAACAGGGTTGTGACAGTCTTCCACAAGCCAAGAAGCACAACTTCTCCAACAAGGCACGCAACTCACCAAGCTTCAGATTTAGAAAATTCTTTCGCCTCTTCCCTGGACACTCAACACAATGGAGACCATTGCTTCCTAAGGGGGGAGGATTGGTCCAAGTTGGTGCCCACCCACTTTCTCCAATTGGCTCCTCTTCTCAGTTTTTAGTTCAACACGTTCTTCTATACTTCTTTATAATTATGGGTTCTACACTTTCGGGGTTGTCTGAATCCCGACACATATTTCAGGTGGATATTGGTGGCCTCCCACCTTATCCAATTGGCTTATTTTGTATGTTTTCATGTCATCACATCTTGTTGTACTTCCAGGGCCATTTTGGGGCCCTAAACAATGTTTTTTTAGCTCGCCACAGTCAAACTGTAGATAAAATTAGAGTTTAATGGTGCAATGCATAGTTCTCAAAAAGACCTTTTTGGTGGGCTATCACACGCCTAAAACGGAGATCGTATGCAAAAGCTATGACCTCGAGAAGTTAATGTACTAACTTACCCAAACGGGGCCCATATGACTTTTGACGTTTCATCTCCTAGGGTTAGGTTTTTGGATGTCTAGGGTTTTGGAATTCATGTTTATCATAAAAAATGCCTTCAGAGCCTCATTATAATCATCTTCTAGCGAATGAGCGTAGCCGTCACATCTCTTCTAAGAGATAAAGCTGCCACCATTCTAGCGAGTTTTGCACTTTGTATTTTTACAATATTTTTACAATTCTGTCATTAATAGAAATCAAGTATTGTTGTATTTCTCTGTTTCTGGCAAATTTCATGAGTACTTCATTATAATTTCTCTGCTTTCATTTCGTTCCAAAAATAATATGGATCAATAGTGCAGGATTCCTTCAAGGAGATTCCACTTCACATGTTCTAGTTCAACATCAGAATGCTAAGTGCCATCATTTCCATCAAGTTGGTCACATGTAGAATTAGTGTTTGTATCTTAATCATTGTCTTCACTGTGGAAAGATAAATCATCATTCAAATAAATGTAAAAAGAGGAAGACGACTAAAAAGAAAATAGTTCATTATGGTTGGATCAATGCTTGGCGATGGAATCAACAAGTCACATAAGTCTTATCGTCTAGTTCAGATATAGGTAAAGACACATTTACATGGAGAAATCATAAAATCAAAAGTCTCTCAAACAATTGTTTCAGATGTAGATTTTGGGCATGATTGGAGCCCAATTCTACATGTATTTTAAATTGAAACATGAGTCAAAGAGAAAGGTACTCTCTAGCACTCAAAGGGGGGAGTATATTGATGCAATCAAAATGGTTAGTGTTCAACCAAAACCACCACATTAATCATGTCAAAATGGTTAGTGGTTAACCAACAAAACCACCAGATATAATGACGACCCATTGAAGAATAGAATAATCCAAAATCTCAAGCGTGGATCCCTTCAACAATCTTCTCACCTTGCACCTGATAGGGGAGAATATCAATGATGATAATCAGGCTTCAAGTTTTGAAGTTCTATTAATCAAAATTTGGAAATTCCAACATGGAAACTGATCTCCTTAACAAGACATCCACAATTTAGTCAATCAATCTCATCAAATCAACATATTTGGGAAGATCTAGAATGGAATCTAAAATCCTCTGATTGTTCTTCAATTTTTCATTAGGATGTTGTTTGACACCTAATTATTTCTAAATTCATAGAGCTCTTTAGTAATCCTATTTTTTCATTGATAGAAGAATGGTGATCCTATTTTTTCACCAATTAGCAGAAGATGCTAGTTTCTTCTAGAAAAATCACTTGGCAAATGATCAAATTGTCAAGTAATCAAGGAATTTTCAGATAGGGTAGTTGTTTACTTCTAGAAATCCTTCTCTCTTTCAATGTTCATTTCAGATGAACCATTTAACATCCATATTGGTGGGTTTTCATGCATGTCTTCATCAAAGATTAGTTTAAAAGTCTTAGATTGAAGATTGTAATGAGACCAGATTATGCACTAGTTCATGTTACCTCACTAGTAAAATTATTCAGACTTAGGATTAGGGGGGGGGGAATGTTAGACTGTGATTCCCTAGAAAATCACAAATTTGGAGATCACCTTCTTACGAGTTGTCATCCTTATATACAAATGCGGTGTTGTCATTATCCATAATGAGTTGTCAGTGAGATCTATACCTAGAGGTGGTAAGACACATGTATTATAAATTGATATCATGGGATGAATATAGCGTTGGACCTTTTCCTACAAATTCTTGTCTTGTGTTCTATTTCTTAACAATGTGAGCCTATTGAAGAGCCTATCTGAGAGTCTAAGTGCAAACAGAGTCAAAGGTTTAAGCCGCAAGCTAAAAGTGACAGTCTAAACTTTGAGATAAGTAAAGATAGTGGTGAGTTTGAAAAAGAGTTTGAGTATCATCAAGAAGAGATTAAGGAGTGGAGGTCTAGTAAGACAATCTGAATCTGGTTTACCAAGAAAGGACACAAGTGGAATTAAGGAGAAATTGTAAGGATAAGCACTATATAAGATAGAACAAGGTGAACCTGCAAGGAGAACTATAAAAGAAACAAAGGCCTAAGAAAATCCAACACCATGATTTGAGGAAAGAGGTAGGTACTTAGCCAAAATTTGCTTCATTCTCAAAGAGAAAAGAATGTTTGAACAAGTTTGTTATTCATAACAATGTATGAGAAATGTTTTGTTTTTTTTATGAGTAAAAATGAGTTAAAATCTAAGGCAAAATCATCCTAAAAAGCACCGGCCCTCTTGCTCATACTGTTAGAAAAATAAGCAAATTGAGGCAAACCCCAAGCAAGGAGACACCATCATGTATACAAGGTTGATTAATTTCCAAGATGGGAGTTGAATTCAATAGAAAGGGATCTACATATCCTTCTAAAATATATTCCAAACCTAAGGTAGTTGAAGTATCCCAAAAATCAAATTGGATGGAATACTTCAACAATATTCATGGGTTTGATGATAGGATCACCCTTGAATTTGCAGAGAATTTCTAAAACTTGAAGAAACAAGATTACACAGCCATAGTCGAGGGTTTACATATCCAAATCAATGAACCTATGCTGATAAGGTTCACAAGAGACAAATCCGTATTGGACTACCATACAATAAAGAGGAGAAACAACCTTCCATCACTACAAAGAAGAGCTTCCTCATATTGTATGAAACTATGGTGGAGACTAAGAATGGGGTGAAAACCCTCACCTTGAGATGAAGTGGATTTGCATATAATGAAATATATAACATGTGAGGGAAGGAATAGCATAATTTGTGCATTTTACTTCAAAATTTTACACCAACTAAGAAATTTTTACTATCAACAACCTAAAAAGAACTTGATCATTCCTTATTATTCACTATAGCCTCTTAGAAAAATGAGTTCCAAAGTGCAAGAAGAAAAGGTGGATGTGTTATCCCATCGTGGGATTATCTAGCTAATTGTATGTGATGCATTGGAAGGACAAGCTTGCCAAGTCACCTATGATCGATTCTTGACCATTAACGGAGAAGAATTATTGGGCTTACAAACTGGTCCAAGCCAAGAGATAACCACATTATACTCTAGGAAGAAGAAAAATGTTGGAGGCAAGGAAAGCATGAGCAAGAAAATGCGAACACAAAGGAGGAAGGAAATTAAGCTTTTTCCAAAACAAAGGAATATGACGGGGACATTGTTGCTACTTTGATTCAAAAGGATACACCACAAAGAAGTCTCCCTAAAATTCCTACAAGCAAACCATCAGGAGAGCAGCAAAGTAGAACCGGAAGGAAGAGGACTAGGTCCCAAGTAGCAAAGAACATGATAATTGTTGAACACACACCTACCATAGAACTTGAGGACATGCATTCTATCCCAACAAAGGATTTGGGATAATCTCATGAGGGAACTCATATTGAGAAGGTTGAACCTAGAATACATGACATTAGTGTTGTGTTGGAAGAAGCTAGGGAAGAAGCCCTAAAGTGGAGGACAGTGGGAAAAGATAAAAAGAAGACATAAATTACAGCTCCAGAAGACTCTGTATCACAGTATGAGCAATATATTGTGGACTTACAAGAAAAGTTCCAAATATTTATAATGTAACATTTGGATTATAGGAAACAACTAGAGAATGAGAATGAGGGTATAAAAATCATTGGAAAGATAAAGAAAGGAGTTTGAAGATAAAGTAGAGAAAATTGAGGAATTAGAAGCAGTCATCCATAAGACCATTGAAGTGACATGGGGCATGATTTCTTGAATGCCACCTATAAGAACATACACCTTGTTCCTTAGAGAACAATGGCTCAAGTATCAATTGGGATAGATTGCAAAAGGCCTCCCTCATGCATTGGACAATAAAAAAAGAATTCATGGAGGCTTATCAACAAATAACTGAAGAATATAAGAATCATCTATGTGAGTTCTATCTTCATAATTTTGTGATGTCTCAACCTTACAGATGGTTCCCCAATCCTTATTTGGGGTATGTGCAACTCAAGGAATTTTTCTCCTAGGTGCAAAATGAAGAGAAAAGGGTTATTGAAGTACAAAGTTTCACACATGAAGAGCATAACAACATGCTTTGGGTGATGGAGGAAACCACTAATCCTGAAGAAATAATTGAAAGAGATGCAAGGTTGACTTCCAATACAGATTTAATGCCCATATTTGAGGAGAAACAAAAAGGGGAAATTTCCCAAAGTGAAGTCATGGTGAAGAACTTAAAAGATAAAACAATGCAACTTTACAAAATTAGTTGGGAGGAGCTCCCACTTACCCTAAGAAAGATGGAGCCTCATTCCCCATCTAATTTGAACATTGTTTTCTTCAAGGCCAACCTATACACATAAACTCCCAAGAGAATGAGGATCAATTGGATATAACTTTGGTTCAAATATCCATTGTTTCTCCATCACATCTCCTCTCGACAATCCACAAGAGAGGTGGATGAGGGAGAAAAGAAATAGAGATGGGGTGGCATTGAGCTAAAAGCATGATATCATAGTAGAGATGTAGTGACCTAGATTGTGGCATATGTGTTTAGGCAAACAACATGTAGAGATCGGCAATCATAGCAAGAAGATTGAGCAAAACAAGGATCATTTTTTTGTGAGGGGTTATTTTGTTGCACAAGGACATGCATAAACCTCCAGTTGGGAATTATGGACCTATTAGCTTTTTTAGCTCGGGAGGTACTCCGCATGTTTTGTCTTGTATGCAGAAGTAGCCTTATATTTTCACTACTAGTCACTTGACTATGTAATAGGTTTTTATAAAGTTGTAATAAAGTGGTTCTTTTAATAAATTGATCTTTTTATAAAGTGTACCTTCTAATATTAAAGTAACTTTATTTCGTAAAGTGCACTTATGTTATAAAGTGAATTTGTACTTTAATATTTTAAGTGATTTATTTTGGAGGGAATGAATCATGTCTCTTGATCATGTAAATGAAAGATTAGATCTTGGCCTTAGGGATGGGGAAGGTGAAAAGACACTTGGAAGGTGAAAGGTCACTTTTGAATTATAAGAGAATGCATTGGCTAGTGTGCAAGAAAAAGAGAAGAAGAGATTGAGAGATTTTCGAGAGAGCTTTGAGGAGGAGAGGAGAGGGCAACAAGTTGGGTGCATTTCCCAAGGGAGATTGGGCACATTTCCCAAGGAAATTTTCTATTTAGAAGTGACTGATATTTATTGTTGAGAGGAGGTCATACTATACGGATCCGTACAACAAGGAAGAGGACACATTTTTCGAGGCAGATTGTGGGCATGAATTTTGAGGCTATTTGGAGTGTTTCTTGTTGCAACAGGGTCGTACAAGAGCATACCATACATTTTTTTTTTGGCATGTTTTTCAAGACGTTGTCCAATAAAGGAGGGTCGTACAACAGTACAGATTTGGCGCGGGTTTCTAAGAAGATTATTGTGGGACTGTTGGATGTTGTAAGAGGTATTCTCTTGCTAGAAAATGTAATCTTGTTGTTGATATAACTTTCCTGAAGCTAATAAAATCTCTCTCTCTCTTTGGGTTTCCCCACATTGGGGTTTTCCCTGGCTAGTTGCCTAAATTTCTAAGTATTACATGGATGTGTAATTGTTGTTCATTGTGTTTATTCCACTGCAAAAGTGCTTAACAATGTGTATTTATGCTTATGACATTGTATGAATGTGGGTTAAATGCATCTGAGAGTTCATAGATGAAAATTATCTCTAGGTTGCTAAGTGTATGACAAAATTTGTGCAAGTTGATTTTGTCATTATATTTCTACATGGTATCAGAGCTTGGGCTCTGAGTTACAATGAACCGTGTTTGGGAAATATTTGAAGGGGGGAAACTTGATTGTTTGTTTTCCATTGAACAATTGACAGGGAGACGGTTGTTTGCATCAGGTATGAGGATCGATTGGATGGGATTTCCAACTATTTGCAATGGAAAGTCAGGATGTCATCTATTCTCGGGGAGAACAAAATTTGGAGCTTTGTTAGCACCATAGTTGTTACTCCCACAACATACCCTATAAATTTGGATTTACATGAGGTAAAGGAGGCCAAATCTCAGAGGCTTACTCTAGATGGGGTGAAGGACCACCTTGTCCCATACTTGGCTGAGAAGAAGACAACCAAGTAGGTGTGGGATGCACTGAAAAACTTGTACAAGGCGAAGAATGAAAACTAAAAGATGGCCTTGAAGGATAAATTGCATGATACTAAGATGGCTCAAGGTGAGAGTGTGGATTCTTATCTTATTTGAGTAGCTCAAGTGAAAGATGAGTTGGCTGCAGTTGGGGAGGTCATTTCGAATTCAGAGTTGGTGAGGATAGCCTTGAAAGGCTTCACCAAGGAATGATAAGTCTTCTTGAAGTGTGTGGTTGGTCGTGAGAATCTTCCAGATTGGAGAAAACTATGGGACAATTTCACTCAGGAGGAGATCCTGGAAGGATCTCAAAACATTGGACATAAGGGATATGGAGCTAATGAAGAGAATGTTTCTCTTGCTACAAAGGGAAAGGGGAAGAAGAAAGGAAATTTCAGGAGGGACTTCAGTAAATTCAGATGTTATTGTTGTAACCAGTTGGGGCACCTTGCTTCTCAGTGTCCTGAGAAGAATAAGAAGAGGAAGGAATAGGAGGTGCATGATACAACTGCCACAACAACTATGGAGGAATTTTCATCCAAGTTTGATATGGACTTTTCTTTGGTCACTCTAATATCCATTGTTGGTAGTGGTGGATTTGGGGGTGATAACAGGTGGATTGTTGACAGTGGATCCTCTTGTCACATGACGAGAATATGGCGTGTATTCCTTGTTATCACAGAGAGAGGTCTTGACCGAATGGTGGTGAGTGAAGGAGGTATGGCATGAGTTGTACGTGGAGTTGGAAGGGTTAGATTCTGACTCGAGTATGGAGGACTCCTGGAGGTTGATGGAGTTATGTTTGTTTTGAGGTTGAGTGTTAACTTGCTCTCGGTCTCAGCCTTGGAAGATGTTGGATATTGTTCACTGTTCAAGAGGGGACATGCATTTATCTACATGGAGGGAGTAGATTTGGTTGAACCACAACTGATGGGACCAGATGATGGTGATGGCATAAAGTACATCCCTCGCTAAGAGGGAGTATGATCTTTTATAGCTCGGGAGGTACTCCGCATGTTTTGTCTTATATGCGGAAGTAGCCTTATATTTGCACTACTAGTCACTTGACTTTGTAATGGGTTTTTATAAAGCTGTAATAAAGTGGTTCTTTTATTAAAGTGACTTTTTTATAAAGTGTACCTTCTAATATTAAAGTGAATTTATTTCATAAAGTGCACTTATGTTATAAAGTGAATTTGTACTTTAATATTTTAAGTGATTTATTTTGGAGGGAATGAATCATGTCCCTTGATCATGTAAAGGCAAGATTAGATCTTGGCCTTTGGATTTAGTGATGGGGAAGGTGAAAAGACACTTGGAAGGTGAAAGGTCACTTTCGAATTATAAGAGAATGCATTGGGTAGTGTGAAAGAAAAAGAGAAGAAGAGATTGAGATATTTCCAAGAGAGATTTGAGGAGGAGAGGAAAGCATAGCAAGATGGGCACATTTCCCAAGGGAGATTGGGCACATTTCCAAGGAATTCTTCTATTTAGAAGTGGCTGATATTTATTGTTGAGAGGAGGTCATATTGTACGGATCCGTACAGTTCATACAACAAGGAAGAAGGCATGGTTTTCGAGGCATATTGTGGGCATGGATTTCGAGGTTGTCTGGAGTGTTTCTTGCTGCAGCAAGGCCGTACAGGAGCAAACTGTACAACTTATGTTTATAACATTTTTCGAGGTGTTTTCCATTAAAGGAGGGTCATACAACAATGTGGATTTGGCACGGGATTCTAGGCAGATTATTGTGGGACTGTTGGGTGCTGTAAGAGGTATTCTCTTGCTAAAAATGTAATCTTGTTGGTGATATAACTTTCCTGAAGCTAATAAAATCTCTCTCTCTCTCTTTGGGTTTCCCCACATTGGGGTTTTCCCTGGGCGGTTGCCTAAATTTCTGAGTATTACATGGATGTGTAATTATAGTTCATTGTGTTTATTCCACTACAAAAGTGCTTAACAATGTGTATTTATGCTTATGACATTTTCTAAATGTGGGTTAAATGCATCTCAGAGTTCATAGATGACAATTATCTTTAGGTTGCTAAGTGTATGAAAAAATCTGTGCATGTTGATTTTGTCATTATATTTCTACAGGACCTCCATATTGTCTTTTATTTAGCCCATCTTGTACAGACATTTGATGCATTTTTCCTTAAGACTAGACTCTCATGTGAAACAATTATGTCTTTTAATGATTATTGAAATTATTGTGACATTTTCTTATCTATCTATGCATGATTTGCTTAAATTGTTGAGTATGAATGTGATAAACATTCTTTTTGATAGGTTTTAAATATTTATGCATGTATTTCATGTGAAGACTAATGTGAACTCTAGAAGTGCAGGAAATCAAATCTCCAAGACAAGATTGACCTTCTTCATTCATGTGTTAAAATTTTGGTGTGTTCGTTTAACCATAGACAATGTCACATCATTGTCACCCAACCATAGGCATTCACATATGCCACCCCCGAGCACACTAACCTTTACTTAGAATAATTATGGCAAGCCTACTCTAGAACCAATAGATAAACCCTAGCCACAATTGTTGCAACAACAACTCAATAACCATAGAAGAACAAACATTTTCTCCAAGAGAAGTGATCAAGAGAAATACTCATGATTGCTACACTACTCCTCCAAACTTGCGCCCCTTCCAGATATAGTTGCTTCTCCCAGACTTTCCCACCTCTAGCTGCAACTGCAGTCTTCTAGATGTGCGCACTTGCTAAGTGAGTGTGTACAAATGAACTAGGAAACTTCCTATTTATACTAAACTGTCCACTTGACTGTGGCCAACTTTTCCTTCTAGATGTGTCTATTACTTTAATATTATTTCTCTTGAGCTCGACTTCTCTCCTCGGGTTTTCTAACATTTGTTTAATGGTTCACTTGCTTATGGAATATTTTATCTAATTCAAAGGTTACACATGGAGGTTAATACCTCCCACAACTACTAAAACATCAACATCATGACTCAAGACCAACCTAGTGTATGCTGAGAAATTCAAGGGATCTTATCCCTTTGCCTACTCTAGGAGCTATCAACACTCGAGAGCAACATTGATGACCTCCAGGAATTCAAACTAATTCATTTAGGAAATTTGAGTTGATTAAGGAAGGATTAAGATCCCATAAAAATAATATGCATATTTTAGGGAATTATAGGACAATTTCCATCAATCAAGGGATTGATTGGAAGCTTAGTTAGCTTCTTCTTCAAATATAAATAGGATTACACGCTAATAAATTAGTTAGGGTTATTTTTATGTTATCATTCCTCTAGTGATGTTGGTGATTTGAATTGTGTAGGAGGCAACCCACCACCTTGATGTTCATAATAGATTTTGAATAAAGAAGAGATTATGTTGTTGCATATTTCAATGTTATTTGTTTAAAAAGGGTTTCTAGAATATCCTTGAACAAGGCTCGCTCAAGGAGAGGTTTGAGAACCCCTCTATGCATTCATTTGTTGTCTTTCAATTCCTTTTTAGTATTAATGTAGACTTCTATAATAAGTTAGAACACTAGTTGATTGTTGTCATTTACAACATTCTGTGAACTTTTTGTTTTATATTTCTCGACAACACATGCAATGTATTATTTCATGTACTTCATTGCCATGGTTTACTTTATGATGTTCAGTACTTTGAAGCATGTTTGATGGTCACCCTATTCTTACTAATGGTTGTAAGGATTCATTGTCTAATAGTATCCCCAGGATCATAATTCCATCAATGCATTAACCTAGTTCTACATCCCATAACAACTGATTTCTAAACCTCTATCTACTCTTTCACATTGCTAAGGGAGCTAGAGTAAGAATCATGGATTTAATGGTATATATATAGAGAGAAGAATGACTAGTCGAACTTGAGCATTTCATTTATGCAGTTTTCAAAATGTTAGTTTCAGATTAGATCTATGTAGTTGTATACATAGTGCACAACACCTCATAAGTTTGTGCAAACCCCTAGTTGATAATTAAAATGAGCTATGGGATTCAATGTTTACTGTTGTAATTCATTGGACCAACACTTGCTAAGATGAGTGCCTATCCAATTGGGCTATAGATTCAATATCTAAGAACAAGAGGATTTGAATATTATGGACAAGACATAATTAATTCATTCACAGATGTGTCATAATTATTCCAAAATAAAATTTTCGATTATGCAAAAATAAGTGAAATCCTTTAAACAAGATTCACCATCACAACCATGAAATTAAAAACAAACAATAATGTGCAACCATGAACAATTAAAGGACAACCATATATGAAACCAATGATAAAATAGACAAAGTAGGATAACCTTCTTATTGAACGACCAACCAACAATACATCAATTCTTCAACATGATTTCACCACAATATCAAGAAAACCATAACGGGTCACACTTAATCTTCCTCCTTGGCTAGGGAAATATTCAACATGGAGTGAACAACCCTAACTAGAAAATTACAATGACGAAGTCCTTCAATAATTCAAGGCTACATCTAGAGTTAAGAAGTGTTTCACGTCAACCCCAATGTCTTCTTATTGGAGCAAGGTTACCCTTATTCAAAAATTATTTCAACAACAAAAACCATGGAAATCCTTGCAAAAAGCCCAATCATCCATGAAAAGAAAATAGAGATAGAAAAACCTTACATTAAACTTGTCCCTTGAATTCTTCCTCTCAAAGCTACTCAATTAAGTTTGAAGGGGAACTCCAACGCTTCCAACCATGCCCTTAACAAATGAATCCTCTCCTCTATGTATATATTTCAAATCAAAGCCCTAATTCATAAAATAATATTTCTTTTAGGAAGCCCTAAAATCCTCCTTGAATGGAGCACTCATTTTTGCCTCTTGAATAAAATAAAATGGGCACATATTGCAATTTTTCATTTTTCTATTTCATGAGATCCTTTTAAAGTATGCATGCATTATTTATTTAAGGGTTTGACCATGTCGACAATGTCACATGGCATCTCCTCATGTAAAGATTTTTTCTATAGATGTGTAGAAAATGCCTCAAACAAAGTGTTCTCACCCCAAATCTCTCCTCAAAGGAAAAACACACCTACAAATATGCAAAGAAGGACTTGAACAATGTGTCCTTACCCCCCAAATGCTCAAAAGGTGAAATATGCCCCCAAAAACATAAAAAAAACGATTAAATAATGTGCCCTTGCCTCCCAAAAGTTCTCCTCAAAGGGGAATCACATTCCAAATACATGTAAACTCCTCTATCAAGGATTTTTCTCACCCCTTCTTGCTTCCAATACTCCCTAGCCACCTCCTTGAGTAGGACATTCAACCTCAAGTGGGTTGTTGATGTGTAGAAATTTTTGCAATTGTTGACTTTTAATGCAAAATAAAAATTTCACCTCTTTGACTAGAGGTTTCTTAAATCTTAACCCTATGAATTTTCAAACTTAGGGATATTATGAAATAAAGTATAAAACAACAAAATAAAGAGTGCAATATTTCACTTTCTAGCAGTTGAATCTTCTAAGCAATCCAAGGAGAAAATATACCAAGTTGTCTATATAAGTTTTAGCCCTCTAGGGCAACTTATCCCACATAAACCAAATCTGAAAATCCATTTTCACAGTAGTTATAATGACAATAAAACAATAGGTAAACATCAGCAAAACGACCCTTTGATTTTTCAATGAGGATGTTGAATCACTTAACAATTGTCCTTTACTTATGTCAAATCATCAAGACATATATAGTTGTAAATAACAATCCATGAACATGTATGGCTACAAATCAAATATGGAAAATGCATAAGTTTTGGAAAGTTGAAAACTTCATTAATAAGCTCAAGATGAAATAAATATACATACTCCATTAGCTCCTCAAAACCCTATCTCATTGAAGGTGCTCCAATATGCAAAAATTACTCCAACACCTTGTCCTCTTATCTTCTTCTTCCCCACTAAAATACCCTGGGTTGTTTTTTACAAAACCATAATCTCAAACCTCCAAGAGATAAAACCTAAGCTTAGACTTCCTAGATGCTCCAATATACTCCAAAAATACCAAAAAACCCTCGCAACTCAAGAGAGAGATATATCAAATAAAAATGAAGACCATAAGAGAGAGAAGACTAATGTGCACTCTTTTCCAGGTCACATATCAACACGAGTGGATACAAGATGAGTGTATGTGATATGTATGTGTATTATCATCTCCAACGTCTAATCCACAACTTTAAACTCTAGTCACAAGAGAAAACTCCAAACTAAGACATCCTCTTTCCCTTCCATAGTTTCTCCCAAGGTTTTGGCATGAACTCGTGAACCCTAGCAAATCAATCCAAGAAGACAAGTACAAATAGAAGAATATAATGATGATAATGAATGAGATGACCTCGCTCTCTCTCTCTCTCTCTCTCTCTCTCTCTCTCACACACACACACACACACACACACATATATAAGGTAAGGGAGGCCAACAATACAATGCAAACCCAAGCCCTTACAAGCAACCTACAATGATAACTTGTGGGCCAACACAAGTGAAAGTGTTCCACTCCAAAGTACACATGTCATGATGGCATACACAATAAGGGGTCCAATATTATGTAGTTACACAAGGTATGTCCACATCTCTCCATCACAAGCCTCCACAGACTTCATCGATCCTCCTAAGAAATGTACTCCACTATGTTAGTTTCCCCCTGCAAGAGCATTGTCATAGTCAAGCATCCCTAAGACAAATTCAAGCCTCCAAACAAGAATCCAAGTAACCCCATGCTATCCAGGGCCCAATTCCCTCCTCCAATATGCAAAATGTTGGTTACTTGGACTGACCGAGGTTCTGATCTCAATAGGTTTCCAACAAAACCCTCAAAACTATAGGCCCTCCTGGTAAACCAGAAGGCAATGTTGCGCACAGAGTGCACAACACAGTATCACCCGAGATAGATTTATGGGGGACTACAATACTCAGGTGTTTTCAGACTAGGAAAGAGTGGGGACTGTGTTTTGGTTCATTTCCTAATGCATCAACATCATTAATCCTTCTTCTACTTCTAAGATTCATTCATCATTAACTATGCATGCATGTTGTTATAATTAGATTTAACCATGCATTCTTTAATTGGTGATTAAAATATCATTAAAATAAATCATTCATAACACATAGAACTCAGTATTTTATCGTGGTTAACCCCCATTGGGGCTACGCCCACAAAGATCTAACTCTTCTACTCTTTTATTCATTTTGCTGCAAAATTTGCATTGCGTGCATTACATCTTCAGGATTACAATAAAAATGAGGGTAAATACCCTCTGTGAGGCTGACTAGATCACACTAAGCTACACAACCTGTGACCTAACCCTAAAAAGATATCTTATTCGAATCAACAACAATAACAATAACCAAACTCACAATAATCGACAACTCTTGAACCCTCAACCTAGACCTTCTAGGTATTTATTTATACTACTCTATTGGCTTATATCCATTACATGCATCTCCAAAATCCTAACCCTAACATGGCTAGGTATTCTTGCATGTGCGCCGCATTGCTTTTCCTCCTTTTTCTACATGTTTTTCCTTCTTTTTTTGCATGTTTCTTTTCTACCACCTGTTGCGCGAGCTCCAAAAATAGATCTTTCTCTCAAAAAATGGGCATGTTCCCAAAATAGACTTTCTTCCAAAATAGGCCTGTACCCAAAATAGGCTTGTGCCCAAAATAGATTTTCTCCCATAATAGGCATGCACCAACATGCCCTCAACACTGACATGTGGCTTGTCCTGAGACACTCAGGTGTTGTGCGCTCCCTGTACTGCCTTCTCCAAGCTGTGGAACTTTTTTGCTAGTTCCTTCCCTTTTTCGTTCACCTGTGCAACGTTTTCTGCTAGCGCCTCGACCATCTGCATTGTTATATGTTCTTGCAACAATGTTGCGCTCTCTGTATTTGCATGCACCATCCTTGTATTTTCTTCCTCCAGTTCTGCAATTATCTGCATTGCTTGCTCCTAGAGGGGCTCCAACTAGGCCTGCCTTGCTTGCCTATTTATCTGCGCAATTTTTAAGTCTTCCTGCAGGTTCTTCATCTCCTACGTGCCCTTCAATCATTTTGTGATACTCATGGCTTTATGTCGCTGATTAAACTCCTACATCACAATTCTGATTTTCTCTTCTTGTTGGTCCAACTATTGGACCTTTTCATCCTCCTCCAAAGTAATCCATACTTGTGCAGTCATGTCAAACAATTCTGTGACTTCCTTCGCTTCCTTTGCCATCTCATCTGTCTGGAAGGATGCTTGTTGTTCTCTTTTATCTCGGACTTCAGAAGGAGTCGTAGGATTAAGTTTTTCTTTCAACTCCTCTATCTCTTGCCTATATCCCTCAATTGTCTACGCAATGATATTTATCTTTTTGTCTGCACTCCTATCTGGTGCTTGCACAAATGTGTTTATATATCGTTGTTAGTCCCTGATCTAGCTTGTCAGCGCGTTATTTTTCCTATTCCTTCTCCAAAGTCAATTGGTCACACGTAGTTTGTAACATCTTTGTGACCCCCCTACCAACTTCCAAGTTGGTGGCATCTATGCAGGCTCTGGATTCTACATCCTGCATTACACTGTCCCAGAGTCTGTATAGTGCTTTCGTGGGTATCTGTGCTATGACCAACTCAAATTGGGCTATGTCCCCCATGGGTTTTTGTGCGGTCTCCTGATAAACTTTGAGCATCTGTTGTGTGGTCGTGAATGTGTCACTTCCCTACACCACTATCTAAACTATATCTTCTTTATCCCTCTACGTCAGTGCTTGGTGCGTCTGCTCTGTCGGCTTTATCTATTGCACTGCAACTTGGTTCACTATATGAAATTGCATCCGTTGTAGAGTATCATGGACTTCTATGAGTTTTTCCATGATCTCCTCTCTTTGTGCTTTTGTGGCGCGCACCTCATCTTCTCCTTTGTCCTGAACTTTATCTGGGACTAATTCGGCGTCATCCTCTGTTAGGGTGATGACTGGGGGCTTCTTTGTGTATTTCATTTTCTTGTGTGTTTCCACCTCTTGCATTGTAGTTCTTTTTTCCTATGAGAGTTGTGCCCCACTCTTTGTCATATGTGCCCCCTCTTCTCTGACCCAAGATGTTTCTCCATTCTTTCCATCCCCCTGAACTTCTTCCCCGAGAATCGTTTCTGTCCTCCTTGGACTCTTTGGAAATGTGCTACTTCTAGACGCTTGAGTGTGTGCCACAACTTTCCTGGTGTTAGCAGCTAGTCTATTTGTCTTTATTGATGGGCCTCCCTCCGCTTGCCCCTTGGGTTTGGTTGATGTCGTTGCTGCTAGCTTTGTTCTTGGTTTTGCCACTGGCACCTTCCACTGTGCAGGCCAGTCTTTGATTATCCAATTGACCTCTTCTATCCAATCAACCTATTCTCTAGTGACGCAATACTGCATCTCCAACTATTTCTTCTTTGGATCCCTTGCGGCATGGATCCACATATGGTGTCTGGATTCCTTAAACCGAGATATACCTTCAGTATCCTGGATCGTCTCCACTGGAATGCACCATATATTGGTCGTTCTCTATTTCATGTCTTCCAAAAACATAGCGAAGACTTCAATGTTTGCTTGTTGGTTTTTATTGTCTTTTTCCTACCACGAGGATTCATATCGCGCTGCATAGCACTTCCCCAACCTATCGACAAATGCTGAAAAATTTGGCTCCTGCCACCCTACCAAGTCTATGAGGATGATTAGCCAAGAATAATGGAACTCAATTCCATTGTCCTGCGCGTCTCTGCAGTTGATCAAAAATTGGTTCAGGAAGTAAGGGGCCCAACTAAACATTATCCCTTCCACGCACTACACGACGACTGCAATGACTCCTATTGGAGCCTCTTCTTTTCTGCATTTTCTCAACAACTTGCAAGCCATGAGCTTGCTGGCGAACCTCGTCACATAATTGATGGTGTCTTTAAGAACAATTCCTAGGTTCCCTCTGTTGGTACCAAACTGTGCCTTGATGCTCTTAACAATCTCTTTCTCGCGTGCTTTGTTGTCCAGGTACTCTTCTAGTTGTGCGCCAACTGTGGGCAACCCTGTAATTTTGGAGATCAATGCCACATCAATCTGGACTAGCATATCCATCCAAAGAATGCCTCCATATACCCATGCTATCAATTGCTTAACGCACAACCCCACATTCCTACCGCTCCCAAAGTGTGGTATGTCCATGAGGTTCATGATCCCAGAGTTGTAGAGCCATGTTATCCACAATGTGGGATCCATGATAAGTCTGCCTAGGGGTCGAATCTCCCCTGTGGTTGCCAAGTAAGCTTCCTCGACCAGGTCTGGAAACTGTGCCACGTTGTGGATGTCGTGGTTCGAGTACCTCAATTTGGGCACCTTCCTAAGCATGTCCTCCACAATGACCATGACTTCCGAGATGTGGGGGAGTATTATTTCAGCTCTTTCCTGCATTTTTATTTTTTGGCCAACTATTGGATGGCCCTCTATTGTTGTTTGGGTCATATCTTCCTCCTCTCCCTCAGAATCCGACTGGTTGGTAATATCTTCGACCAACACTTCCTCTGCACCCTTCCCCTATTGTTGTTCCTTCCTTCCCTCGAGCTCGACAAGTGTTTCTACGTTAGGGGTTGTACTGCCATTTTGATTTCCGGAGCTCTGCCCCATTTCCCCTTGTGCCTTTGTCGAGTTTTCCTCCTCAACCCTTATCAGGTTGAGTGACTTTGTTTACGAGGTAGTGATATGTTCCAGTTCTACGATATTCTCGGGTTCTGCCATCCTTTCCTTTATTCTTTTGCCTTGTCGAGTAACCCCAACGTATTTCCTTGGAGCACCAAACTTTGGGGGTGTCATGTTGTATGTGGGTTGGACAATTGTTTTATTCTTCGCACAATTTTGCCTAGGTCACATGCTTCTAGCTCACTCTATGCTAAAATATCTCTAAATAACGAGCTAACCCATGCTTTCCACACTTTATAGACCCGGTCATAGCTGTTTGGCCATATTTTTCACTTTTTCCGTACATTTGTGCCATGTCCAATTTTTCCTATGTGCAATCCCCTAATTTTTGTTGCACCACTTACTGCGCGCTACTTTTTTCGCATTCTTGTCGTTCAACCAACTTCCTCCTCTGGTTGTATTTTTCTTCTTTTTATGTTTTTTTTTATGTGTTTTTATAAGTTTTTCTCTCCTAACATTTACTATAGTACACTATATACATGGCTTCCTTATTGCGTTGAAATTACTAAGGGTTAGTAGGTCGAAGGTCCCTATATAGTTTCATGCCACTACCATTCACCATTTCTTTCAGTTATGTTCCTCTTAAGTCCTATAGCTACACAGATCCTCCATCTGTGACATTCTTTACTTCATATGATCCGAGCCAATGCGTTTTGAATTTACCAAGATGTTGCAAAAATTTACTGCCATAGAGGAGAACTAGGTCTCCCTCCTTAAAGCTATTCTTATTTTTGTCTTTCATGCTAGGCTTTGTCCCTTACTTTCTGTACCTCTTGGTAGAATCATGTCAGAATCCTGTTTTCTTCCATTTCCATTAGTTGACTTACTACGCCTCTTTTGGTCATATTGGTAATTGTTGCTACGCGCAGTCTGGGTACCATAAATTCTAATGGTGTCACTACTTCTTTTCCACACACCAATGTGAATGGTATTTGTCCTGTCAACTTCTTGCATGTAGTCCTATATTCCCATAATACTGCTAGTATTTTCAAATCCCAATCATCTCTGTTAACATTGCAGATCTTTGTCAAGACATTCTCCAAATTTTTTTTGAAAGCTTCTACTGTCCCATTTTCCCGAGGATGATATGGTGTACTCTTCTAGTGATAGACTTCAAACACCTCAGTCATAGCCTTGATGTTACTATTGATAAAATGGGTGCCTTGGTCATTCATCGAAATCCCGGGGCATCCAAATATTGTGATCACCTGCTCAAATAAGAAGTGTGATGTTGTCTCTGCATTGCAATCCTTGACTGGTGTTGCTTCTACCCATCGGGTTAAGTATTTTGTTGTAGTAATGATGTATCTAACTCCTGAGCTTCTTGTTGGTGGATTAATATGTCTAACAAAATATATTTCCCACTTGTCAAATACCTGAAGAGATACTTGTGGTCTTAGGGACATCTCATCCCTCATGTTGTGTTTTCCAACCCTCTGATAGACATCATAGTTCTGGCAATATTATTTGGCATCTTTATGAACTGTTGGCCACCATAAACCTGCGTGCAATACCTTCTACGCGGTAGCTTTTCCTGCATAGTATCCTCCAGTTATACCTTCATGAACTTCTGCTAAAACCATGGGTCGTTTATGTTCCAATACACATCTTCTCAAGAGGCTGTCTACACCCATCTTGTATAAATCACTTGTAATGAGTTGATAGTCTCCAGCTCTGACTACCATATTTTCTTTTGTGCAGTACTAAAATCCTTTGGCGGAACTCCTATACTCAAGAATTCAATGACATCAGCAAAGTACTCATTAACGACCTGTACTGAAAATAATTGTGCATCAGGGAAGTTGTCTTCCAAGTTAGTAGGTTCTTCTCCATTAGTTACCCTTGACAAGTGATCTGGTCCTACATTTAACTTCCTTGGTTTGAATATTACTTCAAAATCAAACTTCTGGAATAATAACAACCATCTACAGATCCTCCCCCCCAACACTAGCTTGTTGACTAGATATTTGAGAACAGAATGACCTGTGAACATTTAAAAATGCTTTCCCAATAAGTAATGTATGAATTTATGAAGTACATATACCATGGCTAAGCCTTCCCTTTCTACGGTGTTGTAGTTCTGCTCAGATTATGATAACTTCATGCTTGCAAATGCTATAGGATTATCTAAATCATCTGCTTCTGGTTGCGCCAGAATTGCTCCAAGTGTTATTTTTGATGCATCTACATGCAAATGAAATGTCTTTTCCCAATATGGAAACACTAATATAGGTGTTGTCACCATATTTGCCTTTAAAGTATCCAATCCCTGCTGAAAATCCTCATTCCACTGAAATTTGGTGTCCGTCTTCAACAATTTTTCCATCGGTGTAGTAATATGTGCATACCCCTTGATAAACTTTTTGTAGTACCCTGTATGTCCCATTGTGGCTCTTAATTAGTGCACTGACTTTGGTGGTGGTAAGTTCACAATTAAAACAATCTTAGCAGGGTCAACCAGTAAACCTTGTTTGCACACTATATGTCCCAACAATATCCCAAAAGGTGTGCCAAAAATGTATTTCTTGATTTTTAATGAGATCTGACATTGCCTGCATCTTCCCAACATTAGTCTTAGGACTTCTACACGATCTTTCAAAAGATTAAAAACAATCCAGTAATCCATATATACTTCTAAAAATTGATGTATAAACTCCCTAAAAGCAGCTATGACCACCCTTGAAAAGATGGATGGTGTGTTCTTCAATCCAAAGGGCATGACTGTATATTGGTATGATCCCCATTTTGTAGCAAATGTACTATTATGCTTATCCTCTGGAGCTATTTTGATCTGATGATAACCTGGGAATCCATTTTTGAATGAATAGGCTTCCTGGCCTCCCACATTTTCCAAGACCTCATCTGTAAAAGGGGTAGGGAAAGGATCATGTAAGAAAGAATCATTTAGTTTCCTCAAATATACACAAATTCGTATCCCTCTTTGCTTCTTTTCCTAGACTACCATGGGATTGATCCATTCGAGATTCCTCCACTGGTTCTATGATACCGGCTTCCAACATTCAATCAATTTTTTCTTTCACTTTTTGCTTATACAGTGGATTAAGCTTGTAAGGTCTATGTCTAACAGGTCTAGCATATGGTTTTAGGGGTATCTTCATCTCACCTAGCTCACCTTCTATTCCCTTCATCTCTGTAAAGGTTGTTGGAAACATGTCACTGTATTCGCGAAGTAACTCTTTTATCCTTTCTAATGTCTGCTCATCCTAGTAATCTCCAATGTTTTCCATTTTAGGATTTCTTCCATCCCAATGTTGACTTTCTTGACTTTGATTGGTGTAGCAAATGCCTCTGACTCCATAGATGGACCTTCCACCTCTCTCTGTCCTTCAATCTTTGTGATTTGAACGTTGTGTGAATCATCTTCATCCGGTGCATCCTCTTCGACATGATAACATGAGAGTAAATCTTTGACTGTCTATCTGTTCTATTGTTGATAATTTGTTGTAATTTTGACCTGTGGTTTATAAAAAGATATCACTCCTTGTATCAACTTCAGGGTTGAATCAATATGGGGGTTCTCATTCTCAAATGAGAAGGTTACCAAAAAATTCTGTTGCAATATTGTCCATTATGTAGTACCTCTACGCATCTCCTTGTCTATGTACCAGTTTCCTGGTATCCCTTCTAATGTATGGATAAAGTAGTGAGGCCATTATTCTAGTGGTGTCAACCTCCATTGCATTCTGCATTTCTCTAGGTGTTTGGCTGGTCTTCCTCGCCCATCATACTTGTGCAGTGTCTTGCTCCCCTGTTCTGCACCAAATCTAATGCTCAATAACCTTTTATATTGATACCGGTCCTGAATTGTTTCCTTATGCGTGCCCCACCATCTTGCAGGTGTTGCCTTGAGTGCAATATTCAAGGCTAACAACCTTTTATTCTCCAAAACTTCGTCCTCATAGTTTGTCAAGAATTCCTCTAAGTCATTCAACCCATGAAAACTGAGAGGTTCCCTTATATTTGTACCAACCCACCTCACTGCGAAGTCTATTCTTGCACACCTCCTTGTTGAGAATTCATGCAGTCTCTGCTGCCAGTTCTCCTGTGTTTGAGTATGAAGCACACAATGTATTGTTTCTCTAGTTGAGTATGACATATGCAGTTGGATTGACATAATATTCTTCTCATGCAGTGGTTCTGTATAACTGATTTATTTCTTCCAAATCCAAACACGTCGCCTCTACAACCCTTTCTCCTTCTGAAGGATCCAATGTTGCAATAACTCTATATTATCATGATTCAAAAGTCATTTTCCTTGTCTCCAGGTTGATTACAGTCTGGTTATCAAATTCCCAATCCAATCCAAGTAATGTTGGGTAGGGTGGTGTGCCATCTACTATCTCTATCACTTCGAAATATGCCACAATGCGCACTCCATCCAAGTCTACTGTCACACCTTTGAGTCTTCCAATTGGTAAAACTCTACCTTGATTTGCTAGTTTCAACTGGACATGTGAATATACTAATGTGGGTTCCCCCATACGCTGCCATGTCTTCTTAGGTAAGACGTTTACTTCAGAGCCTAAATAAAGTATGTTATCTCCCATATTGAAATCTCCAATGTTGGCATTTAGCCTGAATTCCCTGCTTGTTCTTCTTCTTGTATGGAGATGATTGATTGTTTTATGCTCTAACTTACCTTCTACTTTTGTGTTTCATATTTCTAGCAAATTCTGTAAGACCTTAACGAATGATGGATCATTCAATAACTTAACACAGGATTGCAGAAAAGTCTTTATGGTACTTACTTGGTATAAAGGTTGTCCTTTGCTAGTGTGATCCATTGAAGATGGCATCTTTTACATTGGTGAATCTTGAGGTTGTTGCACAACTGATGTATATGCAATGTTCTCCTTGAGAATCTCTTCTCTCTGGCTTCCTTAAATGTTTCTTTTTCTTTTCGCGCGTCAAAATGCTTCTGTGGCTCAGTATTTTTTTGACCCATTGGTGCTGAGCTAGATCCTGTTTGGCTACATCAGCTCCTGTCTTGGCTCCTCCTCGAGTGAATTTGTTGATGTTCTTTCCATCATCCCTAGCTTGTGCAGAAATCCACTGGACATTCTGGTTGTTCTGGTTCCTTTTGTTAGAAAAACATGATCGTAGAGCAATAAAATAAAACAAATACGAAAATAAAACACAAAAGATACACAATACAATAGAGACACAAATATGCGTGGTTCACCCAGTGTGGGCTACGTCCACCAGAGAAATTGTGTGGTCCTTCCTTTATTATTATCCAACAAATGAAGGGATACAACCTACAACACACCCAATGTAACTTCCTCTTATTTCTCTCCCAATCTCCTCACTCGGAATACAATATTTGCAATGATACAAAGTCACAATATATTTCCCTCATAAAAGAGGGTTGCCTTCTAGGGAAAAAAACCCTAACACAACTTCTACCATCAGATCTGCAAGAGGGGAAAGCCCCCCCTGCACTCCCCCGCATGGAGGAGTGTACATTCTTCCAGGGCGTAAAGTCTTCATGGGGTATAAACACGGCTGAAAACAAAGGCCTCTGAATTAGGAATATAATCACGCTCCACAACCAACACCTTTTTTCCAGAATTTTTCCCAAGAGTGTTGGGCAGTGTTCTGTGTCATGGTCTGTTGCGAGAGAATACATGAATGTCGCAAGTGGAAGTGGCAATCCCTTGCATAATGTCCTGGTTTTTGGCAGTTGTGGCATACTACTGGACCTCTACCTTGTCCAAATCCACCTCTGCCTTGACCTCCACCTCTGAATCCACCTCTATCTCCTCGTGGTGCATTGTATTGAGGTCCCTGGTTATATGTGTGGCATTGAATTGTGGTGGCACAATGTTGAATTGCAGTGCAACTTTCCCTGTCATCATCTATGATTGCAGCCTGTAAGTGTATGAAGTTCTTTCTCTCATCAATTTCAACGTTCTACAGTTCTTATCATCATGACCCATTGATTTGCAAAAATTGCAATATGAACTTTTTGGCATTGTCTCATACTTCTGCATCATTGGGCAATGATATGGATCATTCCCTTATGACTTAAAAATATCGCACCATGGTCCTCCTGTTGGAAAGGGGTTTGGCACCCCTGCTTCCAAGTACCGTGCAAAAGTTGGACATTCATTATTATGATGTCCTTCTAGCATGCATAAGATACACCAAACAACTTCTCTCTTATTTTTTCTCTTATTTTGGTTCAGTTGAAATTTTAAGATTCTTCAGATCCTCTTTCAGCTCTCTATTGTTGGATATGTCTGTTGATACTGATTTTTTTCTAGCTGCAGGGCTGCTTGCAGAGTGTCTCCCTGATTTTGGAACTTTTCTTGTCTCAAAGGATACTTCAAGTGTGGTAACAATGAGTTCACAAATAAATGCCTATGTTGCATGTCAGTAATTGAATACTTCAACTTACCTTTCAGATGTTTGAACCTTTGATCAATATCCCATACAGACTCACCTGGTTTCTGCCTGATTTCGATCATTTCATTCATGTACCAGTCTTTTGAGCTTGGCTTCTGAAACTCTTTTACCAGTATTTTTTTCACCTTTGCGACATTCTTTGGTACTCCTTGTGGATTGTTTACATCAAGGCTCATGTACCAATCTAGCGCGCAGTCTTTGAATGTGATACCTAATTGTGCGAGTTTTGTATCCTCTTCTATGATCTAATTTACTTCCCAGATATTTTCACAGATAAATAAATGCTTTTCAGGGTCCTCTGATGCCTCACCCTAAAACTCTGGTAATTTGGTGGTGGAATCTAATCCTGCCATTTTGAACTGTGTTGAACTACTGCCTCTGCACAGTCTAGATAATTGACTATTACTTCTTGAACTTGCTCCCCTAGTTAGTTTTCCTTGATTGGACCCATGTCTTATTTCTCATCTTCTACTAAAAATTGATTGTCTAAACGTTGGTGTTCTTTCAGGTGTATTAGTCGCACATGGGGTTGTAGGTTCCACATTGACTGTGATATGGATTCAAGTTATGCCTTTTGTTCCTGACCTTGGACCTCTTTTTTTCCTCTCATATGTTGTGCAAAATATTTCCTCAATCTACTCCACGTCCTGAATATCCTCTACCTCTTCTTCATCACTCACCAAGCCCTCTCTATCAGCTATGGCCCTCTTTTTGTTATTCATCTTATATTGGTAAGGTCTTCCGCTGCGTGTCTTTCCAGTGTTTTCCATTATTTTCTTTATCTGGTCCTCTTCCATCATGATTAGGTCCATGGCCTCCCTCTACTTCCCCTTATCCATCTTCCTATCCATATCTCAAACTCTTTTCAGTGCTTCCCCCCTTTCCCCATGTGTGCAGGGAAGTTTAGTTGTCTGATCCCATGGTCATCACACCTTTGTCATACAATAAAATCTTGATAGAAGTATAAATTGATCTGATGTACTTACCCCTGGGTCCCTTTAAAAATTATTTCTCTACAGCAGTGTAGGACTTCGCAGTATCAACCGCAAACTCAGTGATAAACCCTGCAATAATATTGTCTAACCAAAAATCTACTACGCATGTAAATTTATTATTGACTCACTGCAACTTCGCGATCTCCACCGGATGCCACTTTGTTGATGACTACAAATTTTTGATACATCCTCCAGGATACAGACTATGTGAGTCGAGCTGTGAGAGATCCCATGAGTTGGGTGTACCCATGAGATGGTTGTGTCGTTCCTCTCTGAGACTAAGATGGAATGTTTTGTGCCCCTATGTGGGGAGGATTCCCATGAGATGGGTGTGTCGCTCCTCTGAGACTGAGATGGAATGTTGTGTGCCCCTGTGTGGGGAGGATGCCCATGCGATGGGTGTGTCTTTTGAGATGAAACTATGTGCATACCCCCGTGAGGGGTGAAGGTGCCCATGTTATGGGTGTATCATTCTCCTCTGTGTAGAGAGTTGAGATGTTGTGGTACTCCAGATGATTCTCCTGTGAGATTCGGTGAGATAGAGATCTATTGAGTAGGACGTCCATGTGGCTGAGCACAGGTGAACGCACACCTAATGGTTGAGCACTAGTGGGTGTGTGCCCAGATGATTCTCTTGTGAGAGATAGAGATCTATTGAGTAGGATGTCCCTGTGGCTGATCACAGGTGGGTGTGCCCCTAGTGGATGAGCACTAGTGGGTGTGTGAGATCCATTGCTATATTGTATAAGAGTAAGATTTACATGTAACCCTAATTGTGATGTAAAGGTTACAGGTCGGCCCCACCATAAAGTGAAAGATAATTAATGTAAAAGATAATTAATATTGTAATTATTAATTATATTCTAAGTTATTGAGGTCGGCCATGTTGTGCCAGTAGACACCACTTTTGATGTGTCCAGTCCAGTATAAATAAAGGTGATTTCCCCATTGAGGAAACACAACACACATGTGGTTTTGGAAATTTCAGCAAGTACATATTCTAGGGCTGAAGTGTGCACCTCTCTTGGGCGCTAGCTTTTTGGTTTTGGAGAGCACCATTTTGTGTGCTAGGTCTACGGTCTAGGAGGTCTTTCTCTTGAGAATATATCAAAGGATTGTTGGGTTTTCTTCCATTGTCGAGAATGGTTTCCCAAGATATTTCTTGTATTCTTGTGCATTGTATTTCTTCTTGTGATCTTGGTTATTGCAACAATTGTGAATGGTGTAGCTGCATTTGTTTATGGTTCAAGTAAATGCTAAAATTGAAATAAAACTCATGTTTTAGCATAGCATACTGAAAATTCAACATGGTATCAAAGCATAGGTCTTGAAGAACCCATTGCACAAGCCTTCAAAGCAAGTCGTCCTCCTTTCTGCAGAACCGTACGCCCCTCCTAGAGTTTCCAGAAAATATGTACTTCCCTCTCTTGTTTGGGTGTTCTAACACTTAAAACTAAAATGTTGGGGCTAAAAATTACATAGGGGTGTACGACCTCCCTCAATGCACCTCCAACAAATCTCAGATTGCAATTCCGAGAATATTGGATTTTTGGCCCTAGTGTTTCACAATTTTCTGCAAAAAAATCAGATCTAGGATTTCTATAGCTCATTTCAGGAGCTTTTCAACTCACCAGTGTTATCCCGACTTTCAAGGCTTATTGTTGGTAGTCATAAGCCCCAAAAAACCTAAGTTTTCTAGCCTATCCTAGCCGTTAGGTTTTCTATCCCAGTTGGTAAGGGTTTGCGGAGAATCTAAAAATATGATGAACATAACTATGATGGAAGATAAGATTGATGGATCAAGCAAATACAGTTCTTGGAAGACAAGACTTCATAGAGATGAAGACATCAAAGAAGAATCATTCTTATTCATTTCATCACTCTTAGGTATGGTTCCTACTAATGATGATACTTGGTTAATTGACAGTGGTGCCTCCAGGCACATGACCGGATTTAGAGATCACTTGACTAATCTTGTTAAGAAAGAGACCAACCTACATGTTTTCCTTGGAGGCGATGCCAGATATAATGTGAAAGGGGTTGGAACTTCTACCTTCCAACTAGATTCTGACATGCATCTTCATTTAAGTGAAGTATTATATGTACCTGGGATGAAGAGGAACCTTGTCTCCATTTATTCCTTAGAATAAAAAAGCTACAAGATTACCTTTTCTGAAGGAACATTTCTTGCATGACACAAGGACTCACATAAAAATTATTCCAGAGTAATTAGTGTTTGAGAAAGAAGCTTATACAGATTGACCATTAGACTAGTCTAGGCCCTGTTACATGATACTATCATCTTGAGTGAGCTATGGCATATGAGACTTCCTCACATTCATTATCGATCCCTTTCATCTCTAGGGAAAATGGTAACAAACCTTCTCGAGATACATATTCAACATAAAGGTGTTTGCAGAGGTTGTGCCCTTGGAAAGAATGTCAAAGGGTCCTTCTTGAGCAGTGAAAATAGATCCAAGGAAATCTTGGACTTCATACATTCAGATGTGTGTGGACCAATGACCATTGCCTCCCTGAATGGATATTTGTACTATGTACTCTTCATACATTATCACTCTTGGAAAACTTGGATTTACATCTTGAAAACCAAGGATGGAGTCGTTGCAAGATTTCAAGAATTCAAAGCTCAGGTTGAGAACCTGACTGGAAGAAAGATCAAGGTACCAATATCAGATAATGGAGGAGAATACACCTCCAATGATTTCAACAATTTTTGTATTGAAGCAGGGATCAAGAGGGAGTACAAAGTTCCTTACAATCCTCAATAAAATGGGGTTGCAGAGAGGAAGAACAAAACCATCATCAAGGCAACCAAAGCGATGATACATGATCAAAGTCTACCTATGACTATGTGGGAAGAAGCATGCATGACAACAATATATGTTCAAAACAGGAGTCCTCGGTAGATTTTGAAGAACATAACTCCCGAAGAAGCCTTCACCGGAGTGAAGCCTGAGATTGGACACTCCGGGATATTTGGTTGCCCAATATATTTTCATGTACCTAAAGAGAACAAGCTAGACCCTTCAAGGAGAAAGGGTACATTTGTGGGATACAATGAATCTTCGAAGGCATATTGGATCTACATCCATGGTTAGAGACAGATTGAGGTAAGCAAAGATGTTATATTTGAAGAAGAGATAGCCTTTCAAAGATCTAGAGAATCTCAGATGGAGATTGATAGTGAGACAATACCTTCTCCCCCTTCAAAATTTCAGAGGGAGACATCCATTATTCCATTTGATCCATTTGTTCCAGCTGATCCAATTGCTCCAATTGATATCCCCAGAGATATTGCAGTAGTAGGGAATAAAACACCTTCCCGGGCTCGACAAAATTTGCAGGAGGCAGAGAGACATGCAACCCCTCAAGGCAAATCCCGAGAGAGAAAGAGACCAAAGAGATTTTCGAGCTAATTTTCATCAATGAGCCACATCATAGATTTTGAGCCTTCTTGTCATGGAGAAGCGACATGTGAGTGTTGACGATAAAAATCACAACGAGGAATTTCTCTTGCAAAGTATTGCTAAAGCCTATTATTTAAACTTTGCTAATAAGATATAATACTAGTAGGTGGGACCCCCTTGTAGACTGGAGGCTTGTAGATAGTCATATCACACATTTTATGTTGTTGTTTCGATGTTTCTTACATGATCTTATATGGTTGATGATGTAGTCTTGGTTTCGTTTTGACATAATGACAGGTGGATGATGCATTTTATGGGATGTTCTATTATTCGAAGCTTTAATTTTATGTTATGATTGGCATATATTTACAGTTGCTATGTTTGATCATGTCACCATGATTTATTACATGGCTACACCTGCACAAGAAATATGTTAGTAACAACATAAACAAAAGCAAAAGGAAGAAGCTTACAAAAAAACAGAAGAATCCAAAAGAAAGGGGCTATGTTATGTTATGTTAAAAGTTATGTGCAAATAAAATGAAAATAAGTTAGTGTTAACCCTAACTATTAATGGTTAGTGGCTATGCGATTTTCAATTGAGTTATATGGGGCGCATTTGATATGGAAATACATTGGTATGGTATGGAAGTTTGGCAATGGTTAATGTGAATGTTTTGGGTGGCGCATTTGGCAAGCAATGTGGTCGTAGATTTCAATGGTTTGGAATTAATGACATGGTTAAATGTATTAGTGAAGTGTTGGTTGTTGTGTACTTCGAAATTGAATGAAGACGAGATGGAAGCAACGTGCAGTAAATGCACGTAACTCCATACTTTCCCCATCGGGTTGTCACCCTAGTATGGTTATTGTTGCATTTCATTTTGTCAATGGTTAAGCTCCAAGATCCAAACCTAGGAAGGAAATGCTCACCCAACTCACCCCTTTTAAACTATCGGTTACAGGTATGGTTCTTTTTCATGCATCCATGAATTATGCTATGTGTATGAACGAACGATAGATCAATAATGCTTTGGCTTGTGTTTTCCTAAGATTGGCAATTGTGTAAATGCGTGGTTTTTCTCTCTGGAATCATTGTGTGGTTATTTGTTTTGCAAGTAAAATATTTGGTTTGGTTGTTGGTGAAAATCGTGAAGGATCTATATGGTTTGGAATGGATATGGGTATTATCGCTCTGTGTTTTGGAGGGTTTTGCTCTATTTATCCTTGTTGGTCGCTTCCTCAGAGTTATGAGGGTAACCCTACACAGTGGCATTTGGAAAGTAATGTGCTTGCTGTGTATGTTTTTGGACTGCCTTTTGGTCACTGTGTATTTTCCAGAGTCATGGTCATGGGTTTATTCACATGGTTGTGGGATTTTTTTTCGTGGTCTTGGCATCAACGTATCTCAAAAGTCGGTCTTAGGATGGCCATTATGCCAAAATTTATGCTTTATGGTTGATTGAGTGATATAAGTTATGCCTCGGATCTGCATCCCCACTGACATTGTCATCAAATGAAATGGACAGAGGTTATAACACTGTGTGTTGTGGTTACTTGTTACTATCCAGTCGGAATTCGCTTCTCCTCTGCATTGTTGTCCTACCCTACCCGTCGTTGAGCTATTGCAACATTGCACAGACCGAGATTTATAAGGAACCTTGTGCTTGTATCGAAGGGTCTCCACCTATTGGTTGATATGTTTGGAGGACCTCCAGTCTCTCAATACTATTGATGACCAAGAAAACTCTTAAATTCTTCTTTGTATTCGTTGTTACAGAGCTCGACTTTTTTTTAAAATAATCCCTAACTGTCTTACTCAAATCGGGCATATTTCTGATTGTCAAGGATTGGTTGTAAAATGGAGTGGTTATGACATTTGCATCGAATACCTAGCTCATTTTTATTTGATTAAATTGGTTGAAGAGGTTGTGATTGGGAATCAGTGATAATGTGCAGTCAATGGCTATCTCTTCTCGTTATGCTTTCATTCGTTGTATTCTACAACATGGTGTTAATTGAAAGTTGGTGACTATTGTGTGTTTCACTAGTCTCGATCGGGATCATGGGAAATTGTGGAAATTGATGATTGTGATTTCATTGTTTCAATATGTATCTATTATGGAGGCATTATGCATGTTTTATTTAATTGCATCATCAGTAATGAAGCTCAGGTTTTATATTATGGTTTCGTTGCAAAGTTTTATTGGTTGATATAATGAAAAAGGGCATGAAATCAGGCAAGTGTTAAGAGTCTGTTCAATTTGGAAAAGAGACCTGTGTATATGTTTTACTAGGCGATTGCAAAATTATGGACAATGTTTGATATTTTATAGTGATGTATTATGGATAGAGATGGAGAAATGTTGCTCTTTGTTTCTTTCGATTTTGTTTTAAATGAAAGGAAAGGAATTAAAGACCAAGTATTCTCTTAACATAACTGTTTAAAGTCATAATGATTATGAGTAGGATTACAGACTGTGTTAATTGAGAAGTTTTGAAGAAATTGAATGTGGGACAGTGAACAATTTTGACACATAGTAATTTTTAAATTGGTATTGGTATGTTTTGTATTGAATACAAAGTTGAGTTTATTGATTACTTGATTTTTTTTATGAAAAATATTATTTTTTTCCCTACCATTATCTCACTTTTTTGCACATTACAAGTCCCCTCGCCTTCTCATATTCACTATCCACTCTCTGGTCTTAAAATTAAATTATAGTTAAATAACACTCCATATGATAACAGTTAAAGGATGGCATAGGGATGAGTTACAGTGATATGTTTTGATTTACAATACAATTGATTGTTTGATGATTTGTTGAGCAGTAACCATGATCTACTCCCCTTCATATTAGCATTTTTTCATTCAATACAATCTCTCACATATCACAGGACACTTATTCACCTCTTCTCATTGACCAGTATTAAACGATTTTTATGGATTGGATTGCATGAGTCTGATGTGTTGTTGAGCCAAACTTTGTTTCATATTTAAAGAGATGTCATGTATGGTTGTTGAAGGAACTAGTTGCTAGTCAATAATGCATACATGAATGATCTTTTTCAGCAGAGGTAGCCATGGTCGGGGTAAAAGAGAAAGAGGAAATTGGAACAAAAGCTCTAGAAGGCCAAGGTTTTCTATACATTTTGATGCAGACTCGCAAGAGTTGAGCCAGCTATTCCAAGATGGATTTTTTAACTGGATTGTACAAGGAGTGGTCCAACCTAGGCCAGAAAGGCCTCCCTTCCAAGCCCCACATGTCCCTGGTATCCCAATTCCCCCTCATGTCTCATTACAACCTGAAGTCTCTGAAAACGACGGATGGCAAGAGATTGTCCTCCCGACAGTCTCACAACATCATGGTTGACCTAACTTGTCTCTACCTGCTCCTCCACCTGTTAATCAAATTGTCCAAGTTGCCCCTGCCCACTCACAAGTTCAATCTTCCCATGCAAGTAAAAGGTTAAATATTGAAGCCCACTGTTAGTCTCTAATTTTGTCTTGATTTAGTGAGAAACCCTAATCCTAAACCCTTCCTACCTGCACTTCATTATATGCTTTCATTTGATTTTAATCATTGTTTTCAACTTGTTGTGGTTCACATTTTAGTTCTTTGGATAATTTCTTTAAGTTTGGAGTTTTAACACATGGTTTTGAATGATGTGTCAGTTCATATGCCTGTTTGAACTTTACAAATTCAAATTATGCTAAGTCATTAATAGCGCTACTGGAATAACATTATTCTCATAGCGCAAATATAATCATGCCTTAATATGCGCCCGCCACCCAGATTTCATTATGATTACACAGATCGTGGACTAAGACTTCACATGTGTCCCACGATGGCTCTCGAATCATTTTATGATTCAAACCGTTACATGATCGAATTGCTCTGTACCTGCAAATGAATCATTTCAAATCATTCAATTCCCAAAGATCATTATCTAAACCCGCCACTTGTCATTCTGATTGTGTTGAATTATAAGCGCAAGTATTTTTCTCAGAAGAACTATTATATGTTTACAGTTGAAGTTTGTAAATTCAGAATCTGATCAGTGCCTGTTGTAGCATCGTGTTTCATGGCGCCTAAGAAAAGAGGGTAAGTGGTCAGATTGGAACATGAGGGCGCCAAGCTTCTTGAGGCATATCCACAGATGCCGCATAGATTTAGAGATGCTGGTTGGTTTGAATTCCTCACTACCTTCCAAGGTCACGACGAACAGGTATTTTTGGCATTTGCACAAAACTTCGATGGTTACGAAGTGGAGATCGGGAAATTGCTAATGCTGGTGACAGAACAAACAATTGCCAAGGCTTGCAGGTTGGTGGTCGGAGGAGAACGATGGTGGAAGAAATAACATGTAGTTACAAAATTCACCAATTAGTTTTTGTTGTTAGACAAACAAAACCGGGATTGGAGAAAATGAATCCCTCGCAATTGGATCAGACAGGAATGACACACTTCTCTGATCATTATCCACAGGTATATCACCTGTGAAGGCAGATTCTCATTGATTTATATCTATCACATTAGGTTATTAATGCATCTAAATGGTGATTATCCTTTAAATTTGCCTTATTTTCTCCTCAAAACCCTGGTAAAAATGTCAAAAAGAGTGTAGTCACACTCCTCCAATGCAAAGAGTATCTTGTTTCATCAGGTTTTAATTAAGACTCTAGTCGTGTCTTCCCTAAGAGAAATACAAAAACCCTGGAGCTGGCTCATGCAATCCCTAAATCCTGACCCACAGTCCAGCAAACAGAAGAAAGGCAAAAGGAAATGGGATGTTACACAGGAGCCAAGCATTCCAGTTGATGAAAACCCTATTAAAGAAGACTTTCTTGCCATCAGGGTAACGAGGACCAACAGAGGTAAGAGACCCAAATGGGAAACAAAAAACGAAATTCTTCCTGAGGCAGATTTAAAAACAGAAGAAGACTCTGATGAAGATTATAATGTTACACTCTCAGCCAAGCATAAATCATCAACAACCAGTAAAAAGAATGTTGCAGTTAAAAGGAAAAAGAAGAAATGTGTGTCTGTACCTCAAGACCTTAGGAGGAACTCTACAAGAGTCACCAACAAGTACAGGCTAAGGCCCAAAGCCATGTTCGATTCCTCAATAAAAAGAGAAGATGTCATAGTGATAGAAGACCATTCTGAAGATGCTAAAGAAGATATCAAACGAAAGATAGGAAAGTCCCCAGTACATAAAGAACCAATAAAAGAAGGTAATCAAATTGTTCTATTCTCTACAAAACCTGTAACAAGAGCTGCTACCAAATTGTCAAGAGCTAAAGCATATGCCAAAGGTATAAGTAGGGTTCCTAAAACTAAAGAAAGTAATCTTGTAGATTCATACCATATATCAGACATGCCTTAAGCCATGGACTCAGCCAGTTCAGATGAAGAGCATGACTCAAGATTGGTTTCTAAGTACCAAATTAAGATGAAAGAACCTCAGGTTTCCATAGATTTGAATGGGCTTGCACTTGCTGAAGAGTTCCCCGAGTTCAGAGTTAAAGTCATAACTGATAAAGAAAAGATCAGAGAGCTCCAGAAGAGAGTGGAACAGTTGAAGAAAGAGAAGGCTCATGTAGAGCAATGGAGTGCTAAGCAGCAAGAAAAGATGAACACAACAGAAAAAACAAAAAACAAAAATCAAATACAGGAAATACTCTGTTTTTGTTGCTTTAGTCCTTATATTAAAAAGAAGTTTCTGAAACTATGGAGATGAATTTGTTAAAACCAAAAGAGGTTTTTGTTGGAAACATGCCCCTTCACAAAAACCTCTCTTGGTTTTTACACATCTATCACATTTTAAAAGATTCAAATATATCTTTGAGGTCTAATTTTCTGATAAAGCTACAAGAAATACTCTGTTGTTTTTACCTGTTTTAGTGTTTTTCTTCAAGAAAGGTTGCAGAACAGATGGAGAGGAATTTGTTGAAACCAAAAGAGGTTTTTTTTGGAAACATTCCCCTTCACAAACACCTCTCTGGGTTTTTACACAATCGTCACATTTTAAGAGATTCGAATTGATCTTTGATGCCTGTTTTTCTGCGATTTCATAATAAATAATTTCCTGTTTTAGTTAGTAAATTTTGGAGAGGTTACAGAACAGATGGTGATAAATTTTTGGAAACCAAAAGAGGTTTTTGTTGGGAACGAGTCCCTTCCAAAAAACCTCTCTCGGTTTTTACAAAGCTATCACCGTTTAAGAGATACAAAGAGATTGTTGGACCCTATTTTTCAGGAATTTGCCAGATTTATTTTCCTGAAAAATATCATGAACAACAGTTGACAAGCCACCTCATCAATTCAAATTGGAGATCAGATTGGATCTTCTCCTTGATTATTTGAAACAAGAAACTAAATATAGATGAGGAGGTTTTCAGATCCATTTCTTTTGGATCTTGATAATTATGTATTGTTTCTATATAAACTCTATAGAAGGAGAAGTTAAGGGTCGAAAAATTGGAGATCTAGAGGATTTTTTTGTGAAACTCCTTGTAAAAACATTTATGTTCTATTTGACACTTAATAGATGAGGCATATGGATGGTTAGACACTCTTTTCTACTCTGTTTTTCTTTCTTCATGCTTGAATTCATTATTCAGACTATAATGCATTTGTTTCTTGATAGTTAATTTATACAATAAAGAATTTGTTGTGGGAATTAATTTCAAGTTTTGATTTCAAGCTGATGTTATTGTTTTTTTTTATATTCTAAGGAAAGAATTTAAGTGAAGTTAACAAATTGAAGGCTTCATCTTCTCTTTTTCTTATTGGTTTAATCCATCTATGTGTCTACCTTTTATTTAGTGAATGGGATATTCTATGTTCTGATCTTGATTTTCATGTTATGTTATAACCTTGAGCCAGTTTTCAACCACCTTGTTTAAAAAACCAAATTATAAAAACCTTCTAAACACTTTGCAATAAACCAATGATGCCCTAGCTTGCCCTCTCACAGTCAAGTGCAACTTTAGGGACTAACATATTTTTGCATCGTTTCCGGGGACGAAGACACAGAGTATTTATCCCTGGGAGAACGACAACGATCAGATCCGCTTCTTGATGGTGAACAGGAAGGGGACAGATACATGGCTGCAGATCTTTCACTATGGCGACTCCACTGTCTAAAGATTAATAGGCGACTCCACTGGATCCAAGCATGGAAGCCATTTTGGCTCAAAGGTTTGATTTTTATGATTTTTTAGATGTCATTGGTTTTCTAAACCCAATTCCTAGCAGCGCTGAATGTGAAGGTACCCTTCCTACATTTAAAGGCGAAGATTACGAGGTTCCGGCTGAGCATCTGCTAGATTTTCATGAATTTATTCATGAACTTCAGATTGTGCATGAGGATGTCAAGAGCAATCTTTTCAGATACTCATTGAAGGGAGCAACCCTTGACTGGTGCAGATCTCTTCCAACTTCAAGTATTAACTCATTGGCAAGTTTTCATTATGCTTTCAATATATTTTGTAAAGAAGATTTTTCAGCTGAAAGTCTTTTTGAAAATTGTTGTGATGAATTTGATAAGCATATTCAATAGAAAGAAAATGTTTCTTTTGATTGCAAGAATGAAAATCATGTTGTTGAGGAAGATTTTCCAAATTTAATTGATAATAGGAAAGATGACTGCACAGTTGTGAATGCATTAGATTTTGTTTTTGATGCACCTGTTGTCTTAGATCTGAATGAAAAAATAGTTGAAGAAGAGGTCTTTCCTCAACTCCTTCAAGTGGATTCCTATGATATGTTGTTACATGTGATTAAGGAGGAAAATCAAGAGGTTTCTTATCAAGAACAGATATATGAGGCAACATATGGCAATGTTAGATTTGATCAATAGGTTTATGAGAACATTTTGTCCATTTGTCATGTATAGTCAGAACCAGTATATGGAAGTATCGAGCAACAAGCAGAGGTAACCATTTTCAGTTATCAATCTACTTCTTTCTATGATCCGGTAGCCATTTATGTGGATTTATGTTTCTCAAAAGATTTCAGCCTTGTTATTTTTGGAATTAAATCAGTTGAGGGTTGTAGCTATGTATTACAAATTAAAATTATGTTACACATAAAAAATTCTTCTCTGATTTCTATCTGCATTGAAAGAGATTTCGTAAATGGTTTGATGTTATCATGGCTTCATTGGAAGAATGATGTCACATGATGAGCCAGTTTTTATTGGTTAGAAGTACGAATAGATAGAAGAATAAGCTCGCCATCAAGTATGAGATTTTTTTTCAGTCTGTTGGTTTGCAGCAAAAAAATTGGTTTCAGTTTTGAAATAAAGACTCCATGCCCAATGCATATAAAACACTATTGACAGGGGTAGTTTTGGATTCAAATGAGGAGCAAAGTTGCAGAAGTTTGGGCCATATTTGAATGATGTTGACTGACTCCATAACCCAATGGACTAGGCACAACACAGAAGAATGTGAATGTTTGCAGAGATAAAATTTTGCAGGTTGTGTTGCATGGATCTATAGAGGAAAAGGTAAAGGCACAGTGGTCTACTTGTTCTTGATGCCTCAAGGGGAAAGCATCATCCCCCAGAAGGAGTCAGTGTTAGTCTCTAATTTTGTCTTGATTTAGTGAGAAACCCTAATCCTAAACCTTTCCTACCTGCACTTCATTATCTGCTTTCATTTGATTTTAATCATTGTTTTCATCTTGTTATGGTTCGCATTTTAGTTCTTTGGATAATTTCTTTAAGTTTGGAGTTTTAAGACATGGTTTTGAATGATGTGTCACTTCATATGCCTATTTGAACTTTACAAATTCAAATTATGCTAAGTCATTAATAACACTACTAGAATAACATTATTCTCGTAGCGCAAATATAATCATGCCTTAATATGCGCCTGCCACCCAGATTTCATTATGATTACACATATCGTGGACTAAGAGTTCGCATGTGTCCCACGATGGCTCTCGAATCATTTTATGATTCAAACCGTTACATGATCGAATTGCTCTGTACCTGCAAAGGAATCATTTCAAATCGTTCAATTCCCAAAGATCATTATCTAAATCCGCCACTTGTCATTCTGATTGTGTTGAATTATAAGCGTAGGTATTTTGCTAAGAAGAACTGTTATATGTTAACAATTGAAGTTTGTAAATTCATAATCCGATCAGTGCCTATTGTAGCATCGTGTTTCATGGCGCCTAAGAGAAGCGGGTAAGTGGTCAGATTGGAACCTGAGGATGCCAAGCTTCTTGAGGTATATCCGCAGATGGCGCAAAGATTTAGAGATGTTGATTGGTTTGAATTCCTCACTACCTTCCAAGGTCACGACAAACAGGTCTCTTTGGAATTTGCACAAAACTTTGATAGTTACAAAGTGGAGATCGAGAAATTGTTAATTATGGTGAAATTGTTAATTGTTAGTTGCCAAGGCTTGCAGGTTGGTGGTCGGAGGAGAACGATGGTGGAAGAAACAACATGTAGTTACACAATTCACCAATCACTTTTTGCTGCCAGACAAACAAAACCAAGATTGGAGAAAATGAATCCCTCGCAGTTGGATCAGACAGGAATGGCACACTGCTCTGATCGTTATCCATAGGGATATCACCTGCGAAGGCATATTCTCATTGATTTATAACTATCACATTAGGTTATTAATTCATCTAAATGGTGATTATCCTTTTAATTTTCCTTATTTTCTCCTGAAAAGCCTGGCAAAAATGTCAAAAATAGTGCAGTCACACTCCTCCAATGCAAAGAGTAGCTTGTTTCATCAGGTTTTAATTAAGACTCTAGTCAAGTTTGCTCTACGAGAAATACAAAAACACTGGAGCTGGCTCATGTAATCCCTAAATCCTAACCCACAGTCCAGCAAACATAAGAAAGGCAAAAGGAAAAGGGATGTTACACAGGAGCCAAGCATTCCAGTTGATGAAACCCCTGTTAAAGAAGAATTTTCTGCCATCAAGGTAACAAGGACCAACAGAGGTAAGAGACGCAAATGGGAAACAAAAAACGAAATTCTTCCTGAGGCAGATTTAAAAACTGAAGAAGACTCTGATGAAGATTATAATGTTACACTCTCAGCCAAGCATTAATCATTAGCAACCAGTAAGAAGAATGTTGCAGTTAAAAGGAAAAAGAAGAAATGTGTGCTTGTGCCTCAAGACCCTAGGAGGAACTCTACAAGAGTCACCAACAAGTACAGGCTAAGGCCCAAATCCATGTTTGATTCCTCAATCAAAAGAGAATATGTCATAGTGATAGAAGACCATTCTGAAGATGCTAAAGAAGATATCAAACGAAATACAGGAAAGTCCCCAGTACATAAATAACCAGTAAAAGAAGGTAAAGAAATTGTTCTATTCTCTACAAGACCTGTAACAAGAGCTGCTACCAAATTGTCAAGAGCTAAAGCATCTGCCAAAGGTATAAGTAGGGTTCCTGAAACTAAAGAAAGTAATCTTGTAGATTTAGACCATATATCAGACATGCCTAAAGCCATGGACTCAATCAGTTCAGATGAAGAGCATGGCTCAGGATTGGTTTCTAAGTACCAAATTAAGATGAAAGAACCTCATGTTGCCATAGATTTGATTGAGCCTGCACTTGTTGAAGAGTTCCCTGAGTTCAAGGTTAAAGTCAGAACTGATAAAGAAAATATTAGAGAGCTCCAGAAGACAGTGGAACAGTTGAAGAAAGAGAAGGATCATGTAGATCAATGGAGTGCTAAGTGTTATCGCACGGTTTGTAGGAAAGGGCCAAGGGCTTTGAAACCGGCGTAACAGGAGCTTCCCCACCCACTGTCACCTCGATGGGGGGCTCTTTCTATTTAGGAGGGCAAGTCCAAGGGAGACGTCCCAAATTCAATCTGGATAAATGAAGGAGAATGAATAAAGACCAAGTCAAAGGGAAACCCTTCCATAGATTGATGCCCGATATAAGATAGTCACCACTGCTAATGTACCTGCTTGCGAGACAAAGACACAGAAAAAACTAGAGTGTACTTGCAGTGGGTTAGCACTTCATAAAACCAATGACTTATCTCTAATACATGAGCAATTAATAAATGCTATTATTGACGAAGTCAATGATGGCTAATAAAGAAGAGACTATAATCACTTCTCAATAAAAGCATAAAAGACAAATAGCATTCAATGTGTGCAATTTAAACCATGTATCATACTATCAATGCATTTGATGTGTCAAATCAAGCTCATATATTATGCTGCCACGTCACTATATAATGTCT
>ML777761.1:3173924-3208397 GCA_009831015.1 Picea engelmannii | reverse complement strand
ACCAACTTGCTAAGCTACCCCATCAATCACCCCAACGATGGTCAAGTGGGTTAGTGTAAAATCCAAGCAGTTATCTGAAATAAAAGAGATGCAATGCATACATAAGAAGGTTATAATGATCAAATATGACACATACCATGATAACTCGGACCAATTACCTCATGGAGCAAGAGCCCTCTCTGATGCAAGCCCAAGCCGGTAGTGATGGAGGCTGGTACTGCTGACAGGATAAAACTGGCTGAGAAGAAGAAGATGGGTCCTCCAAGACCATGCTCAGGTCGCTCCTGCTCTCGGTACTCCATGTCTAGGACCATGTGGGCCTTGAGACATGATCTCCTAGTTATCCCTAGATATCGGGGATAACACTAAGCAGCAAGAAAAGATGAACACAACAGAAAAAACAAAAAACAAAAACAAAAATCAAATACATGAAATACTCTGTTTTTGTTGTTTTAGTCCTTATATTCAAAAGAAGTTTATGAAACTATGGAGATGAATTTGTTAAAACAAAAAGAGGATTTTGTTGGAAACATGCCCCTTCACAAAAACCTCTCTTGGTTTTTACACAACTATCACATTTTAAGAGATTCAGATATATCTTTGAGGCCTAATTTTCTGATAAAGCTATAGGAAATACTCTGTTTTTTTTACCTGTTGTAGTCTTTTTCTTCAAGAAAGTTCACAGAACAACTGGAGAAGAATTTGTTGAAACCAAAAGAGGTTTTATTTGGAAACATTCCCCTTCACAAAAACCTCTCTGGCTTTTTACACAACCGTCACATTTTAAGAGATTCGAATTGATCTTTGAGGCCTATTTTTCTGCGATTTCATAATAAATAATTTCTTGTTTTAGTCAGATTTTTTGGGAGAGGTTGCAGAACAGATGGTGATGAATTTTTGGAAATCAAAAGAGTTTTTTGTTGGGAACGAGTCCCTTCCCAAAAAACTCTCTCGGATTTTACACAGCTATCACCGTTTGAGATATACGAAGAGATTGTTGGACCCTATTTTTCAGGAATTTGCCAGATTTATTTTCCTGAAAAATTTCATGGACAACAGTTGACAAGCCACCTCATCAATTCGAATTGAAGATCAGATTGGATATTCTCCTTGATTATTTGAAACAAGAAACTAAATATAGATGATGAGTTTTTCAGATCCATTTCTTTTGAATCTTGATAATTATGTATTGTTTCTATATAAACTATGTAGAAGGAGAAGTTAAGGGTCGAAAAATTGGAGATCCAGAGGATTTTTTTGTGAAACTCCTTGTAAAGGCATTTATGTTCTATTTGACACTTAATAGCAAAGGCATATGGATGGTTAGACACTCTTTTCTACTCTGTTTTTCTTTCTTCATGCTTGAATTCATTATTTAGACTGCAATGCATTTGTTTCTTGATTGTTAATTAATACAGTAAAGAATTTGTTGTGGGAATTAATTTCAAGTTTTGATTTCAAGCTGATGTTCTTGTTTCTTTTTATATGCTAAGGCAAGAGTTTATGTGAAGTTAACAAATTGAAGGCTTCATCTTCTCTTTTTCTTATTGGTTTAATCCATCAATGTGTCTACCTTTTATTCATTCAATGGGATATGCTATCTTCTGATCTTGATTTTCATGTTATGTTATAACCTTGAGCTAGTTTTCAACCACCTTATTCAAAAAACCAAATTATAAAAACCTTCTAAACACTTTGCAATAAACCGATGATGCCCTAGTTTTCCCTCTCACAGTCAAGTGCAACTTTAGGGACTAATACCCACCATCCTCTTGATAAAGGAAAATTCGTTGCTGCCCCCTCCTCTCCCTCAAATGACTCTGCCAAATCTGTGTTGTCCCACATGCATTTGAGAGATGATTTCTTTCATGTTATTAGTGATATTAGGCCTAAAGGATCCATACAGCCTAAGGCAATTAAGAGAAATCAAAGGCAGATAGCAACAACAAGGGGAAGATTGCCTCCCAGAGTGGCAAATATGGGTTTTAAGTGTTTTTTATTTATTGATTGTTGAGAACAGTTGAGTCCAAGCTGCCCCTGCCCACTCACAAGTTCAGTCTTTCCATGAAAGTAAAAGGTTAAATACTTAAGCCCACCATCCTCTTGATAAAGGAAAATTCGTTGCTGCCCCCTCCTCTCCCTCAAATGACTCTGTCAAATCTGTGTCATCCTGCATGCATCTGAGAGATGATTTCTCTCATGTTATTAGTGATATTAGGCCTAAAGGCTCCATACAGCCTAAGGAAAATTCAGAGAAATCAAAGGCAAATAACAACAACAAGGGCAAGATTGCCTCCCAGAGTGGCAAATATGGGTTTTAAGTGTTTTTTATTTATTGATTGTTGAGAACAGTTAACTTCTAAAATTTTGGACAACACATTATTTTTGGATATATGGATATTATATTTTTGAATATAGTTTCAATTATCATTGATATAAATTGTCAAATTATGAGAGTAATGATGGGAGCCACAAGGAGGGATGTGTTTGATTGATTAACTAGTTGTGTTATGCTTGTTAAAGAAACTAAAGGGAGTCACAAGGGGTCCCACCTAATAGTTATTATTTATTAAAGACCCTTATTATTATTTTATTACTTTTCCCCCTTAACTAAAAACTTGATTGAGTGTTAGTTAACTTAACTAAAGAGGTAGTTTAACTACTTCAACTAATTCTGATTGCTTAAAAGAAAAAATAGGAGGAACAAGAAGAGAATAGAAGGATAAAGCATACTAAGGTCTGCTCTTTGATTTTATTGAGATAATTCAGTTTCATTCATTCTTTAAATCATTGGAAGCTTCATTCTCTTTTATGATAGCAGGGTCTTATTGTAGACAACAAGATTCAGGGCTGAATTACATCATCCAGACACTTGTTTTTCAGAGGTGTTGATCTATCTTTGATAGTTTGTCCAGACTTGTCTGTTTGTGAATTAAATTTCATGACTGACAAAATCTATTATGCAGAGTCGAGTGGGCAGCAATCTATGGAAAGTTGATCTAGCTTTTAAAATTCAGTTTTTTACTTTCTGTCAGAAGTCATTTTGTATGGTTTTCATCACGAACATCTAAGTTTGACTTTGGTCCAAACTTCCTCAGGAAATTTTGTAAAGAGAACGAGTCTTTTGATAAGTTGGAATGGAATAAATGATTGTTTTATGCCTCATCTGTGTTGATTATTGACTTGGTGTTTTTACTTATGTCTCTACGTTTATTTATGCATCTGTTATATTCAGAAAATTACATAAATATTGAATTTTTCAGCGAACTTTCATTTATAAAAAAATCAGCCTAAGCACTTGTAACCAATACCTGTGGATTAGGAAACAATTTTTTATGGCTATAAACATAGGTTGATATTCCCGTCTATCTTGCTTTAGCCAAGTAAGATCTGAAAATGCTTGAGTACGATCATTTCATATCTTTTCCTCAACATTTATTTGGAGACCATATTGGGGAGATCTTCAATATCTCTCTGGTTGATTTTTATGCTTGATTATCATCGAATACATCTATTTTTCTGATATTGATTATTTCACTGTTTCATTTCTTAATGACTGTACATGTTGCAATGTAGCCTAATATTGAGCCCGGTCTTCAAGATCAAATCAACATTGCTTTAAATTTGTTTAACACCATTTTAGAAACTACTAATACTCGGGCCAAGCTTAATCGTTCATGGGAAACAATTGAACAAGATACAATGACCAAGAACGTTGGGAAGCTAGACATAGACAACCTAGGAATAAAAAATAACCTTCTTTTCCTTCAGCTTTGACCTTCTTTTCATGTCCTTAGACCATCATGTTTCTAGGAGAAGAAGAGGCTTATCACCTGAATTTAATCATATTGCTGAAATAGGAAGAAGGAACGTTATGTTATCAACCCAACAGAGTGCTCTAAGGAGAACCTTGTTTGATTCTTCTAGTTCATCTTTCTCTCCCTTACTTATTATCCACAAGATCACATCTAGTGGTGGTTCTGGTGGCACTGGAAGTGTTTCCTCCTCTCAGTCTTCAGCTTCATCAGAAATTGGTAGCTTATATAGTCACCAAGTCCCTATCCAATCTACTACAAATCCCACCAAAGACATTAAAAAATATCGGCTTTTTCAATTTGAAGAAGTTGCTACAACCACACCATGGCATGTTTCCTCTCCTCTTAACCTAGCACCTGCTACTCGTCCACTTCCTAAATTCAAAGAGCATCTTCCTAAGTTTTCAGGGAATAACATTGTCACTACAAATGAATACTTGGTGGCATTTTCTAATGCCCGTCACAACATAGGAGCCAATGACAACGATACTTGCATGTGGTTATTTGTCAATTCCCTGGAAGGGAAGGTTGCTGTCGATTTCTGTGACCTTCCTCCTAAGATTCTGTCTACTTGGGAGGAGTTAGTTTATTGGTTCAAATCCACCTATGGGAAATCTAAAAGCCCCGCTGAGCAGTTATGGGAGTACAATAACATCGCTTATAAGGATGGTGATACCATCAAGTCCTTCAACTTGTGTTTCACCAAGTTATACAATCAAATCCCTGAACTCATTCGACCTCATAACCAAGCCACTTTCATGCAGTATTATAATGCATTACCTTCCCCCTGTCATCATAGGCTTGAGGAAAAAGCCATTGATAACCTCAATTTCTCTCTACATACTTGCTTAGAGTATGAAGAACAGCTTGAAAGAACATGTCTTCCTCAGGGAGAATCAGTTAAATAGACAGACATGTATGCCCTATTACAGCGTGTACAAGACATGAATAATCATATGATAGCATATGAGAGAAAGGAAAATGTATCCCCACTCACCCCTACAGATTCATTCTCTTCTGTACCTCCCTTTAGAAATCCAAATGAAAATAATTTTCAGCCTAGGGCTATCATACCTCGTAGTTGGTGTAAATTTTGCGAGGAACACCACGAGGAAACCACATGTGAGGTAAAGAAGAGTGTCAGAGATAAGATCTTTGGTAAAAGACCAGAAACTACCATCGTTGTCTTAGATTTTGCAGAGCCAGAAGATGTCATGATCGTCAATACTAGGAACAAATCCTACGCTCCCAAAGGAAAATATGATCCTCCCTGCAATTCTTCTAGCCCAAGCTCATTCTCACCAACTGCTACTGATTAGGTTCCTGAGGCTCCTGACAGTCAAGGAACTACCTCCCCTCTCCCCTCTTCCAAATACAATATTCTAAATCAGTTGGCCAACATCAAAGCAGATGCAACCCTTCTGGGAATGGTTGTCATCCCTGAACAACATAGGCATCTAAAACAATTCAGGGAAGGAAAAGATTTCATTGTAGCCAACCTCTCTGAAGAGATAAATGAAGAGGATTTATCTGTAAATAAAGTAGGTGTACATAACTTTAGATACCCTGTAAAAAATCTCATTTTTTATATTTATGTAAAGATAATGGATAAGATCACCCATCGTTGTCTCATTGACGAAGATTCGGGCCCAAGTGTAATGTTGAATATTATTATAGAAGAGTTAGGATTGTCTTGTACAAATGAAAATGCCAGAAGCATGATCTCTTATAATAGTCTACAACAAATGACAATAGGTGAAATAAAAGACATGACCTTGGTTTTGTGCGCACACCCTGAAATAAGGACAACCCTTAATATTTAGGTAGTTGATATGCCAGTAAGTAACTACTCAATGATATTAGAAAGAGATTGGCAAGTTTTGACGGGTGGATACCTCTCACTCGACGTGACACACTTATCCATTCCTCGAAATGGTAAAAACATCATAGTCCTTAGAGAGGGAAGGATTTTACCGTACATAGAAAGTGTTCAATAGCCTAATGTGAATTATATCGAAGAGGACCTGGGGGTGTATTCCATCTTTTTTGAAGAGGATACCACTCCCTTCGAAAAAATCGACTTAGACGACAGTATGTGGCACATGCACTTTGATGGTTCATGCTCTAATGAAGGAAATGGAGCTGGCATTATCTTGTACTCTTCTGTGGGGAAAATTCATCACTTTTCTTATAGGTTGGAGTTTACTTGCACAAACAATGTCACTGAATTCGAAGTTTTATTATTAGGCATTGAAAACGCCTATAATCTAGGTTGTGGTCACCTTACAGTTTTTGGGGATTCTTAGCTTGTTGTGAACCTTGTACTTAAGATATACTCTCCTAGAAACAAATTGATGAAACAATACACCCAAACTGTTTGGGCACTTATATCAAACCTACTATCTTTCAACATTACTCATGTTAAAAGGGAATTTAACTCAATGGCTGATCGATTAGTTGTTTTTGCAGCCTCTCCTAATCGACAACTTCTACCACACAAACCTTATTGTACTTTTCAATATATATATCGTCCACATATCCCTGACAATATAGAATCATGCCCGGTCTTCCCTAGCGATGAGAGCATTTGTGCTTTTATTCAAAATGAACCTTGTAAGCCCAAGGAAATTATATCCATGGAAGATAACAGGATTCCTAAGGGCTTGACTCCTCTAGAGAGTTCATTTTCATCGAGTGATGTAGGCAATAAAGAAAAACATAAAAAAGAGGAGTTGAAAAGGAAAGTGGGTGAAACCATTTCCTTGAATATTGGAACACTCGAGTCTCCAAAGAATGTTAAAATAGGTGCCCAATGTTCTGATGAAGAGAAAATGAAGTTTGTCAAACTACTTGGCAAATTTCAAGATGTTTTTGCTTGTTCTTATGAGGATCTTTGTGGTTTTGAACCCGCTCTCATACAACATGCCATTCCCGTCAAAGAAGGCATAAAACCAGTTAGGCAAAAACAAAGACCTATCAACCCTGCACTAGAAGCAACAATTCGAAAGGAGTTGGGAAAACTCTTGAAGGCTGGAATCATATTTTTGGTCAAGTATTCTGAATGGGTTTCCAACTTGGTTCCCATCCGAAAAACAACCGGTTAAATAAGATTGTGCATAGATTTTCATGCATTGAATCGGGCCAGTATAAAAGATCACTTTTCTCTCCCTAATATGGAAATGATTTTGCAGCGAGTTGCAGGGTCACAAATGATGTCCTTACTTGACGGTTTTCCGGTTACAATCAAATCAAGGTAAAAATGGTAGACAAATATAAAACCACCATTATTACGCGTTGGGGCACCTTTTCTTATGAACATATGCCTTTTGGCTTGTCTAATGCAGGTGCCAATTTTCAAAGGCCTATGCGAATAGTTTTTGATGATTTGATCGACAAGGTTATTCATACCTATCTTGATTATCTAATCATGTACTCCAAGGGAATATCAATTATCTCAAAGTTTCAAAAATTATGGTTGGGTCCTTTCAAGATCGCTTTTGTCCTGGGTACAAACTCTTAGATTCTAAAATATTTACAAGAGCGATTGTTTTCCTACAACACTAATGGTTCTCACTTAAAACACTACGTGGAACCAACTTGAAGAGTTTAACGTTGTTTGGATTGTTCTGTATATTAATCTTTCATTTATGTTTTCATTTTAATAGTTTTCACTACTGCTTTTCAATTCTGCTTCTATTTTAGTAGTTTTCCTTTTGCTGGTTGCAATTTTGTCATTTTATTTTCTGTTGTTTTAAATTTTGTGGTTTCATTCTGTTATGACATTTCTTGCTTTTGTTCTTTTCGATTTCAATTTTTGGTCAAGAATAAGATGTTGGATCAGTTCTACCACAATGACACTCTTGAAGGGTATTGTTAGTCAATAACAATCAATCTTACACCGTTGTTATTATGTTCCCCCTGAAGGCATCATTGAATTGTTATCTGCTTTCACTGTTGTCTTATGAGAAACCTGGTTACTTTCCGCTTCTGCTTTCTATTTCTTCATCCATTTGAGATTCAAAAGAGCAAGTCCATAAAATTTTCTCCTTGAAGTCAAGCGCAAATTCTGGTTGAATGATTATGCATACAGGGATAAAACCCCTAATACTTAACATTTTCCATGAGTTATTCTCAAATTCCCGGTCATTTTTCCATTAAATCCGCTCACTTCCCCCTGTTGCATAATCATTCTGGTTATATCTTCTTGATTTGTTGTTCTTGGCCTGCAAAACCATATATTATGAGTTCTTAATATGTTGGAAACATATTTCCCTATGCAGTCTCCAGTTTGTTGACAATAAAAATCGCAACGAGGAATTTCTCCCGCAAAGTATTGCTAAATCTTATTATTTAAACTATGTTAATAAGATATAATACTAGTAGGTGGGACCCCTTGTAGAATGGAGGCTCGGAGATAGTCATATCACACATTTTATGTTGTTGTTTCGATGTTGTTTACAGGGTCTTATATGGTTGATGATGCAGTCTTGGTTTCATTTTGACATAATGACAGGTGGATGATGCATTTTATGGGATGTTATGTGATTCAAAGCTTTAATTTTATGTTATGATTGGCATATATTTACAGTTGTTATGTTTGATCATGCCACCATGATTTATTACCTGGCTACACATGCACAAGAAATATGTTAGTAACAACATAAACAAAAGCAAAAGGAAGAAGCTTACAAAAAAACAAAAGAATCCAAAAGAAAGGGGCTATGTTATGCTATGTTAGAAGTTATGTGCAAATAAAATGAAAACAAGTTAGTGTTAGTCCTAACTATTAATGGTTAGTGGCTATGCGATTTTCAATTGAGTTATATTGGACGCATTTGATATGGCAATACATTGGTATGGTATGGCAGTTTGGCAATGGTTAATGTGAATGTTTTGGGTGGCGCATTTGGCAAGCAATGTGGTCGCAGATTTCAATGGTTTGGAATTAATGACATGGTTAAATGTATTAGTGAAGTGTTGGTTGTTGTGTACTTCGAAATTGAATGAAGAGGAGATGGAAGCGATGTGCAGTAAATGCACGTCACTCCATACTTCCGCCATTGGTCCGTCACCCTAGTATGGTTATTGTTGCATTTTGTTTTGCTGGTGCTTAAGCTCCGAGATCCAAACTTGGGAAGGAAACGCTCGGCCAACTCACCCCTTTTAAACTATCGGTTATAGGTATGGTTCTTTTTCACCCATCCATGAATTACGCTCTGTGTATGAAAGAACAATGACTCAATAATGCTTTGGGTTGTGTTTTCCTGAGATTGGAAACTGTGTAAATGAGTGGTTTTTCTCTCTGGAATGACTGTGTGGTTATTCGTTTTGCAAGTAAAAGATTTGGTTTGGTTGTTGGTTAAAATCGTGAAGGCTCTCTATGGTTTGGAATGGATATGGGTATTATCGCTCTATGTTTTGGAGGGTTTCGCTCTGTTTATCCTTGTTGGTCGCTTCCTCACAGTTATGAGGGTAACCCTGCCCAGTCGCATTTGGAAAGCAATGTGGTTGTTGTCTATGTTTTTCAGACTGCCTTTTGGTCACTGTGTATTTTCCAGAGTCATGGTCGTGGGTTTATTCACATGGTAGTGGGATTTTTTTTCGTGGTCTTGGGATCAACGTATCTCAGAAGTCGGTCTTAGGGTGGTCATTATGCCAATATATATGCTTTATGGTTGATTGAGTGATATAAGTTATGCCTCGGGTCTGCATTCCCACTGACATTGCCATCAAATGAAATGGACAGAGATTATACCTCTGTGTGTTCTGGATACTTGTTATTGTCCAGTGAGCATTCACTTTTCCTCTACATCGTTGTCCTACCCTACCCGTTGTTGAGTTGTTGCATCGTTACACAGACCGAGAGATATAAGGAACCCTGTGCGTGTATCTGTTATCCCTGATTTTTAGGGATAGCTAGGAGATCATGTCTCGAGGCCCACAGGTCCTAGACATGGAGTACCAAGAGCAGGATTGACTTGAGCATGGCCCTGGAAGGCCATCCTTTTCTTCTTTCATCATATTCATCTTGTCAGCAGCAGCATCATCCATCACCATCAGCTTGGTCTTGTATCAGAGAAGGCTCTTGTTTCATGAGGTAATTGGTCCAGGTATCATGGTATGTATAACTTTTGATCATTATAACCTTTGGATATATGCATCTGACTCCTTTTATCTCTAACGATTGCTTGGATCTTACATTAACCCACTTGACCATGATTGGGGAGATTGACAGGGTTTCCTAGCAAGCCTGTACCCATGGGTTTTGGTTTGCCACCAGGGGGATTTTTGAAGAGCCATCGTCTGCTCCCATCATACTACCACTTTTTCATCTTATCTCCCGCTCATTTATCCCATTCCCCTTGTCCGGGCATTGGATTGACCTGTTTGTAGGGTTGCACCTTATCTTCTCGAAAGAAGGGGCTAAAGGCCCAGAAGGTAAAAGCAACTGGTAAAAGATAAAAGCCTAGAAATAAAACCTCGAGATGCCTCGCCCAGAGATCCCCGAGAAGGCAATAAAAAGCCTCTTAGCAAGAAAAAAGAGGGACCTGGAAAATAATAAACAAGACCTAGCCAAGAGGATAGGGGGTCTCATTACGAGCCAGCCTATTATGTTCATGGGTACCTAACAGTATGACATTGCCATTATCTGGTTACCACGCCAGGGCAGTGACCTTTGGTTGCATGGCCAAGGGAAAGGGGGTCTTATCACGAGCCATCCTTCTCATCTCTGTGAAAGCTCTGGTCACCATGCCAAGGCAATGTCCTCTGGTTAGACCTTGAATAAAAAGAAAAAGAAGAAGAAAGAGCAAATAAAGAAAGAATAAAGGCAAGAACGGACTTGGAAAAAATTGCATCCATGACGGGTACAACTCGCCTTCTACAAAGGCACCCACAGATAGCATTATGCATCCCTGGCTTTCACTCTACCCATTTGTCTAGACATCCCCTAGCCACATCATCTCGTTTACATGGCTTGGATGAAACCTTCCTGGAGACTTTCCGTTTCTTGTGGATACTATCCCAATAGGACGTCTTGTATTTTTATCAATTCATGTATTGTAGGTTTTTGTAATCTCTTTGAGCTATTCACTGATGTATTAGGGTCTTATGCATTGTTTGATAATATTGATAATGAAACGTGATTAACATTGCTATGATCCCGGTGACTGATGAGCCCATGGAGGTCGTATTTTTTGATGTGCAGGACCATGCCCGACAGACAGGTACCATTTGGACCGGTACACATGGGGAGATGATCAGTTCGGACCTCCATGGGGCTGAAGATCCCATCAGATGGTTGTTGACACCCCATTATGGGGGCAGAGACAGGACATTGTTTGACCGAGGTTTTTCACCTGAGAAGAAGAGGACGTTCCATCAAAGGCACTTTGGCAGAGCCCAACCTAGGGGGAATGACCCCTTTTCAGTGGAACGTTGGCCTTGGAAGGCTCAAAACGTCCCCATCCTCACCATGACGTCATCCAGCTTCATGGACATTTTCAGAGACAGAATGGGCAGCAGTGGCACGTGTGGCATGTTGGAGAGGCCCCTGAGGGGCTAACGTTTTGCTCCTGGATGTCTCATTTTCCCTAAAAGGGTCTAACGCCTCCCTTGAAGGGGATTTACCTTTTTTACAGCTCAGTTAGGGTTTTCATTTGACAATTTAATGTAAAAACAGTATTCTGGTCTTGTCGGCCATTTTTATGACCTAAAATTAATTAAGGTCAATGATACACTATATATTGAGGAGTTTTAGCCTCATTTTGACATAAGATCACTCACTCTCCTAGTGAGGTCTGATTTTTGCGCCCTATTGGGGTTATTGGCTTATTTGAGGAAGGCACACTTGTTTAAGGAGGAGATTTTTGGCATTCTATGGTGTTTTTCTTGAAGGAAGGTTTACAACTAGGGTTTGCATGGTTATTTTCTTGATGATTTGTAAGTACTTTTCTGCAAAAATTCTTGATTGAATGGTTGTAGTTTAATTTCTTGCATCTATTTATAAATATTGCTTAATCAAAACCCTAGGGGACAAACACACAAGTAGGTCGTTTTCTCATGTCCCCTGATAGAAAAACCTTTTAGCCATTGAAGAAGAAGAATAGAGCCTAGCCATAGCTACACTCTTTCTTTCTTCTTCCCTAGAGCTAGTCATACCTTTGAACTTTAAGAGGAAGATGACGTCCCAGGCCTAGGTTATCTACACCTAGGACCGTTTTCTTTTAGGGTTTGATGAAAGAGCCTTGCCTTAGCAACACTCTCCCTCTTTAAACTCTCTTGTCTTGATTTTGCTTTTCATTGAGCTAGTTGTTTGCCAGGAAGGAGGAGAGAGCACGAGGCCTTGCTTTAGCAACACCGGAGAGAGCCTCTCTCCCCTAGGGTTCCGTCTTTAAGGCCCTGCTTTAGCAGCACCTTGAAACCTTTATCTCTTTTCCTTTAAATCTCGTCCCCTTCAACTTGTGCGTCCTTCACCTTTTTTACTCCATTAACCCTTAGGCACTGATATTAAGCCTCCAACGTTGAAGTGAAAGTGATCAAAGAAACTCTCAAACTCTTTGCTAAATTGAAACCCTAACTAACTACTAACCCTAAAAGGTTGACGTCACCCTTGGTTATTTCATCTTGACGCAACAACTTTCATTTATTAGGAAATTGGATGGTGTTTAAAGCATTTATTGAATAAGGGATTGATTGGATACATTGATTGCTACATCATCTTGATATTTATTGGTGAAGTGATATTATTTCATTGCTATATTAACAAACATTGACTTTGTCAATATTTATTGTTATAATTGCTCATATATTGATATCAGATAGTCTTATGAAGTACTAACCCATTGAATCATAGCTTGCATATATATTGGTTTGTTGTTGCTTTGTTCCGGGCAGGTGTTCTTCTTTGGGCCTACACATCATTATTGGTTGTTTAGCCGGGACTATCTGTTTTGGTGGTGACCTATGAAGAGGGAACTTTACTTTGACTTTTAAACCTTTGCCTCTTCAAAACTCCAGGTTACTGGGGACGTCTCCCCTGGGCCTAACCTCCCTAAAGAGAAATAACCTCCCCATCGTGGTGACATTGGGTGGGATAGGTTCATGTTACGCCAGTTTGGCCTTCTACTTCATAGCCTTTTGACCTAGCTACAAACTGTGCGATAACATTTTGGTGCCGTTGTCGGGGAACACTGAGTCAATTCTCCTCAAAACGACAAACCTTTTTGGTAAGCCTTGCCTCAGAGCCTTATCTTACAAGCTTACCTGGTGACTCCACTAGGGTGTTTTCCCTTATCCTTTGATAGTTCAGGCAAATTATCTGGCGACTCCACTAATATTTCTCAGGCTGCCACCTTACTTTATGTGATATTTCCAAGTTATGGGATCATGGCACACTGGGAAAAAATGTATCCGAGTATTGATTTCAGAAGTTTTCAAGGATAGCCAAATTACTTTGATACAAAATGGCTAAACAACTCTCCAACGTTTTTGGGCCTCCCAACTCCTCACATCGTAAATTTTTTGGAGTATTTGAGCGAGATAAAGTTGGGAGGAGAGAAGTATCTTATAAAATTGTTCTTACTCACTTTTCCATCCTACTTACAAGATCATTTTAAGAGTTGTTGCAAGGACAGGTGTATATCTTCTTTCATACACCTCATCAGTAAGTTTATAGACCTTACTAAGCCACATTGCCAAACGTATGAAGATGTCCTTCAAAACCTCATGGTAGCCTTAGACGACAAAGGATTCACCACTTATATTGTAGAAGATCTCAGGAAGGCATATCATGATCAATACCAAGAATCCTCTGATATAAAGGACGAGGTTTATGAAGACCATTATCAACCCCTTGAAGAGGAGCAAGACCTCTCCCATAATCCAATAGAATGTAGCAAAGATATAACTAGAGACGTGAATTATGAGGATGAAGCTCTAGTAACCGCTCATCAATCTAATGAAGCTCTCCAAGATCCTCTCCCTCCTGCACAAGATGAAGAGAATGAGGTAAGTCATTTTCCTTTCCAGTTTTTTGATGATACCTTGTTCTATGACTCGGAGAGTGAAGAAGAAATGGAACCCTTGGACAAGCTAGATCCCCTATGTCTCAGGACTGAATATGTAGAGGCAGATATTCCACTTGATGAAGCTATCCAAACACTTGAATCTCTTGCACAGGAAGGATTAAGCAAGGTGAATTATTCCCCCTTCCAAGTTTTCAGTGGTTCTTTACCTTATGAGACAGAGAGTACATAAGTATTGGATGTTTTAACTCCAACATGTTATGATACTGATATTGACATAGCTGATTTTGACGAGTCCATACATGTTGGGAGACATAGGTGGGATGCGGTTAGTTATGATATGGATCCCATCTATGACATAAAGAGTCATCTCCAAGTGTTGCCTTTGCAATTATCACAACAATCTCTTGACCAATGGCAACATGGAGATGAGATTTTTACTGGCTCTCCACAAACACCCAAGGTTGACCAAGTACAATATTTGTCTGATGATTCTCGGTCTTACCTTGAGGCCTTTGATGAGTAATCCTCCAAGCACTTAGATTTACCCTATGAAGATGACTATCAACCAACACTATGCTCGGATTTTGATAAGAATAAAGACATTTTTTGCCTAAAGAAAGATTATCATGACCTTTTTCTCCAGCTACTTGTTATTACTTTACCGTGTTTTTCCATTAAAGGTGTAGTTGGGAAGTATATTTTTAATGTTGAGTTTCCTCTTAGGCAAACCCTAGACTCCAAGGGTTGGTTGGGTACTGTGAGTTTGTTATCTCAGTTTGTCAACTTTCCCTTGATAGTTTGTCAGTCGTCTGTCAGATCTTTGTCAATCCCTTCCCAGACTTCGCAATATCAGAACGTCTTAGGTAGCCAGTGTGCCGACCTTTTAAGTCATTGTTCTAAACCTTGGACTTTTCTTGACCCTTTCCTGAAGTGGATTGAGTACTTTCCCCAGAGATGGACTTGGAAGGATTTTATCCCTCCCACCTGCCTCCATGAGTTAGACTTTGAGATTTCCAATGATATGATATATACTCTGACTCATGACATTTTTGTGCTTGATTTATCACTATTTTGGTTTATAATGAAGCACAAGGGTAGGTATCGTGGGACATTGTTGGATTGGTTACACTGGTCGTTTGACTACATCGAATATCTAGCCAACAGGTAGGTAAAGGTAGGTACTTTGCTTTACATTATTAATTGTTGTATTTCTATATATATATATATATATATATATATATATATATATATATATATATGTGATGGGGTGGCATTACTGCCCCATTGTTGTCACTGATTCCCCTATCGAGTTGAGTAGGTCTGAAGGTTATGCCAGAGATGTTGAGGTTCTCATGCACTCTACGGTGAGCACATGTCCTCGAGTTGGAGCCAAATGTTATCCCTGATTTTTAGGGATAACCAGGAGATCATGTCTTGAGGCCCACATGTCCTAGACATGGAGTATCGAGAGCAGGATTGACCTGAGCATGGCCCTGGAGGGCCATCCTTTTCTTCTTTCATCAGATTCGTCTTGTTAGCAGCAGTAGCATCCATCACCATTGGCTTGATCTTGTATCGGAGAAGGTTCTTTCTCCATGAGGTAATTGGTCCAGGTATCATGGTATGTATCACTTTTGATCATTATAACCTTTGGATATATGCATCTGACTCCTTTTATCTCTGACGATTGCTTGGATCTTACATTAACCCACTTGACCATGATTGGGGAGATTGACAGGGTTTCCTAGCAAGCCTGTACCCATGGGTTTTGGTTTGCCACCGGGGGGATTTTTAAAGAGTCATCGTCCGCTCCCATCATACTACCACTTTTTCATCTTATCTCCCGCTCATTTATCCCATTCTCCTTGTCCGGGCATTCGATTGACCTGTTTGTAGGGTTGCACCTTATCTTGTGGGAAGAAGGGGCTAAAGGCCCAGAAGGTAAAAGTAGCTGGTAAAAGATAAAAGCCTAGAAATAAAACCTCGAGATGCCTCGCCCAGGGATCCTCGAGAAGGCAATAAAAAACCTCTCGACGAGAAACAAGAGGGACCCGAAAAATAATAAACAAGACCTAGCCAAGAGGATAGGGGGTCTCATCATGAGACAGCCTATTAGGTTCATGGTACCTAACAGTATGACATTGCCATTATCTGGTTACCACGCCAGGGCAATGACCTTTGGTTGCATGGCCAAGGGAAAGGGGGTCTCATCACAAGCCAACTTTCTCATCTCTGTGAAAGTACTTGTGGGTAACACTGTCAACTCTAGTCACCATGCCAAGGCAGTGTCCTCCGGTTAGACCTTGAATAAAAAGAAAAAGAAGAAGAAAGAGCAAATAAAGAAAGAATAAAGGCAAGAACGAGCTTGGAAAAAATTGCATCCATGACGGGTACAGCTCGCCTTATACAAAGGCACCCAGAGATAACATTATGCATCCCTGGCTTTCACTCTACCCATTTGTCTGGACATCCCCTAGCCACATCATCTCGTTTACATGGCTTGGATGAAACCTTCCTGGAGACTTCCCGTTTCTTGTGGATACTATCCCAATAGGATGTCTTGTTTTTTTCTCCAGTCATGTATTGTAGGCTTTTGTAATCTCTTTGAGCTATTGACTAATGTATTAGGGTCTTATGCATATTTTTGGTAATATTGATGATGAAATGTGATTAACATTGTTATGATCCTAGTGACTGATGAGCCCATGGAGGGCATAGTTTTTGATGTGCAGGACCGTGCCTAACGGACAGGTGCCATTTGGACCGGTACACATGGGGAGATGATCAGTTTGGACCTCCATGGGGCTGAAGAGCCCATCAGATGGTTGTTGACACCCCATTAGGGGGACAAAGACAGGACAGTGTTTGACCGAGGTTTTGCACCAGAGAAAAAGAGGATGTTCCATCAAAGGCACTTTGGTAGAGCTTGGCCTAGGGGGGATGACCCATTTTCAGTGGAACGCTGGCCTTGGAAGGCTCAGAACGTCCCCATCCTCACCATGACGTCATCCAGCTTCATGGATATTTTCGAGGACAAAATGGGTAGCAGTGGCACGTGTGGCATGTTGGAGAGGCCCCTGAGGGGCTAACGTTTTGCTCCTAGATGTCTCATCTTCTCTAAAAGGGGCTATCGCCTCCCTTGAAGGGGATTTTACCCTTTTTACAGCTCAGTTAGGGTTTTAATTTGACAATTTAATGTAAAAACAATATTCTCATCTTGTCGGCCATTTTTATGACCTAAAATTAATTAAGGTCATTGATACACTATATATTGAGGAGTTTTTGCCTCATTTTGACATAAGATCACTCACTCTCCTAGTGAGGTCTAATTCTTGCGTCGTATTGGGGTTATTGGCTGATTTGAGGAAGGCACACTTGTTTATGGAGGGGATTTTTGGCATTCTATGGTGTTTTTCTTGAAGGAAGGTTTACAACTAAGGTTTGCATGGTTATTTTCTTGATGATTTGTAAGTATTTTTCTTCAAACCTCTTGATTGAATGGTTGTAGTTTAATTTCTTACATCTATTTATAAATATTGTTGAATCAAAACCCTAGGGGACAAACACACAAGTAGGTCGTTGTCTCATGTGTCATGATAGAAAAACCTTTTAGCCATTGAAGAAGAAGAAAAGAGCCTAGCCATAGCTACACTCTTTCTTTCTTCTTCCCTTAAGCTAGCCGTACCTTTGAACTTCAAGAGGAAGAGGACGTCCCAAGCCTAGGTTATCTACACCTAGGGCCGTTTTCTTTTAGGGTTTGATGAAAGAGCCTTGCCTTAACAACACTCTCCCTCTTTAAACTCTCTTGTCTTGATTTTTCTTTTCATTGAGCTAGTTTTTTGCCGGGAAGGAGAGAGCACGAGGCCTTGCTTTAGCAACACCGGAGTGAGCCTCTCTCCCCTAGGGTTCCGTCTTTAAGGCCCTGCTTTAGCATCACCTTGAAACCTTTCCCTCTTGTCCTTTAAATCTCGTCCCCTTCAAATTGTGCGTCCTTCACCTTTTTGACTCCATTAACCCTTAGGCACCGATCTTAAACCTCCAACGTTGAAGAGAAAGTGATCAAATAATCTCTCAAACTCTTTGCTAAATTGAAACCCTAACTAACTACTAACCCTAAAAGGCTGACGTCACCCTTGGTTATTTCATCTTGACGCGACAACTTTCATTTATTAGGCAATTGGATGGTGTTTAAAGCATTTATTGAATAAGGTATTGACTGAATACATTGATTGCTACATCATCTTGATATTTATTGGTGAAGTGATATTATTTCATTGCTATATTAAAAAACATTGACTTTGTCAATATTTATTGTTATAATTGCTCATATATTGATATCAGATAGTCTTATGAAGTACTAACCCATTGAATCATAGCTTGCATATATATTGGTTTATTGTTGCTTTGTTCCGGGCAGGTGTTCTTCTTTGGGCCTACACTTCATTATTGGTTGTTTAGACGGGACTATCTGTTTTGGTGGTGACCTGTGAAGGGGGAACTTTACTTTGACTTTTAAACCTTTGCCTCTTCAAAACTCCAGGTTACCGGGGATGTCTCCCTTGGGCCTAACCTCCCAAAAGAGAAAGAACCTCCTCATCGTGGTGACATTGGGTGGGATAGGTTCTTGTTACGCCAGTTTGGCCTTCTACTTCATAGCCTTTTGACCTAGCTACAAACTGTGCGATAACAATATCGAAGGGTCTTTGCGTATTGGTCGATATGTTTGGATGACCTTCAGTCTCTTAGTACTATTGATGACCGAGCGAACTCTTAATTGATTCTTTGTATTCATTGTTACAGAGCCTGGTTTTTTTTTTTTAAATCCCTAATTGTCTTACTCAAATCGGGCATCTTTCTGATTGTCAATGCATGGTTGTAAAATAGAGTGGTTATGACAGTTGCGTCGAATACCTAGCTCATTTTTATTTGATTAAATTGGTTGAAGAGGTTGTGATTGGGAATCAGGGATAATGTGCAGTCAATGGTTGTCTCTTCTCGTTATGCTTTCGATCATTGTAATCTACATCATGGTGTTAATAGCAAGTTTGTGACTATTGTGTATTTCACTAGTCCCTATCGGGATCATGGAAAATTGTGGAAATTGATGACTGTGATTTCATTGTTTCACTAGGTATCTATTATGGAGGCATCGTGCATGTTTTATTTAATTGCATCATAAGTAATGAAGCTCGGGTTTTATATTATGGTTTCATTGCAACGTTTTATTGGTTAATATAATGAAAAAGGGCATGAAATCGAGCAAGTGTTAGAAGTTTGTTCAATTTGGAAAATATACATGTGCATATGTTTTACTGGGCGATTGTGAAATTATGGACAATGTTTGATATTTTATAGTGATGTATTATGGATAGAGATGGAGAAATGTTGATGTGTGTTTCTTTCGATTTTGTTTTAAATGAAAGGAAAGGAATTAGAGACCAAGTATTCTCTTAACAAGACTGTTGAAATTCATAGTGATTGTGAGCAGTATTACAGACTGTGTTAATTGAGAAGTTTTGAAGAAATTGAATGTGGGAGAGTGAACAATTTTGACACACAGTAATTTTAAAATTGGTATTGGTATGTTTTGTATTGAATACAGAGTTCTATTTATGGATTACTTGATTTGTTTTATGAACAATATTTGTTTTTTCCTTACCATTCTTACTTTTTCGCACATTACAAGTCCCCTCGCCTTCGCATATTCACTATCCACTCCCTGTTCTTAAAATTAAATTATAGTTAAATAAAACTCTATATGATGACAATTAAAAGATGGCACAAGGATGAGTTACAATGATATGTTTTGATTTACAATACAATTGATTGTTCGATGATTTGTTGAGCAGTAACCATGATCTACTCCCCTTCATATTACCACTTTTTCACTCAATACAATCCCTCACATATCCCATGACACTTATTCACCCCCTGTTCAATGAAAAGTATTAAACGATTTTTATGAATTGGATTGCACGAGTCTGATGTGTTGTTGAGTCAAACTTTGTTTCATATTTAAAGAGATGTCATGTATGGTTGTTGAAGGAACTAGTTGTTACTCAATAACGCATACAAGAATAATATTTTTCAGTAGAGGTAGCCATGGTCGAGGTAACAGAGGAAGAGGAAATTGGAACAGGGGCCCTAGAAGGTCAAGGTTTTCTATACATTTTGATGCAAACTCGCAAGAGTTGAGCCAACTATTCCAAGCTAGATTTTTTAACTGGATTGGACAAGGAGTGGTCCAACCTAGGCCATAAAGACCTCCCTTCCAAGCCCCACATGTCCCTGGTATCCAAGTTCCCCCTCATGTCCCATTACAACCTGAAGTCCCTGAAAACGACGAATGGCAAGAGATTGTCCACCCAACAGTCTCTCAACATTATGGTTTCCCTCACTTGTCTCTACCTACTCCTCCACCTGTTAATCAAGTTGTCCAAGTTGCCCCTGCCCACTCACCAGTTCAGTCTTCCCATGCAAGTAAAAGATTAAATACATAGGCCCACCATCCTTTTGATAAAGGAAAAGTTGTTGCTTCCCCCTCCTCTCCCTCAAATGACTCTGCCAAATCCGTGTCGTCCCGCATGCATCTGAGAGATGATTTCTCTCATGTTATTAGTAAGATTAGGCCTAAAGGCTCCATGCAGCCTAAGGCAAATTCAGAGAAATCAAAGGGAGATAGCAACAACAAGGGGAATATTGCCTCCCAGAGTGGCAAATATGGGTTTTAAGTGTTTTTATTTATTGATTGTTGAAAACAGTTGACTTCTAAAATTTTGGACAACATGTTATTTTTGGATATATGGATAGTGTATTTTTTAATATAGTTTCAATTATCATTGATATAAATTGTCAAATTATGAGAGTAATGATGGGAGCCACAAGGAGGGATGTGTTTAATTGATTAACTAGTTGTGTTATGCTTGTTAAATAAACTAAAGGGAGTCACAAGGGGTCCCACCTACTAGTTATTATTTATTAAAGACCCTTATTATTATTTTATCACTTTTCCCCCTTAACTAAAAAGTTGGTTGAGTTTTAGTTAACTTAATTAAAGAGGTAGTTTAACTACTTCAACTAATTTTGATTGCTTAAAGGCAAAAAGAGAAGGAGGAAGAAGAGGAGAATAGAAGGAGAAAGCATATTAAGGTCTGCTCTTTGAGTTTATTGAGATAATTCAATTTTCATTCATTCTTTAATTCATTGAAAGCCTAATTCTCTTTCATGATAGCATGGTCCTATTGTAGACAGCAAGATTCAGCGCTGAACTACATCATTTAGACACTTGTCTTTCAGAGGTGTTGATCTAACTTTGATAGTCTATGTAGGCTTGTCTGTTTGTGAATTAAATTTTATGACTGACAAAAACTATTGTGTAGAGTCGAGTGGGCAACAATCTGTGGCAAGATGATTCAGCTTTTAAAATTCAGTTTTTTATTTTCTGTCAGAAGTCTTTTTGTATGGTTTTCATCAGGAACATCTAAGTTTGACTTTGGTCCAAACTTCCTCAAGGAATTTTGTAAAGAGAACGAGTCTTTTGATATATTGGAATGTAATAAACGATTGTTTTATGTCTCATATGTGTTGATTATTGACTTGGTGTTTTTACCTCTATCTCTACATTTATTTCTGCCTCTATTATATTCAGAAAATTACATAAATATTGAATTTTTCAACGAACTTTCATTTATAAAAAAATCAGCCTAAGCACTTGTAACCAATACTTGTGGATTAAGAAACAATTTTTAATGGCTATAAACATAAGATGATATTCTCATCTATCTTTCTTTAGGCAAGTAAGATCTGAAAATGCTTGAGTAAGATCATTTCATATATTTTCCTCAACAATGAGCAGGTATGGAAAGATGTTATGATAGAAGAATACCAATCCATCTTGAAGAATGATGTATGGGATATTGTTCCGAGACTAGAATGGAAATCTGTATTGACTTCCAAGTGGATCTATAAGATCAAGCATGCAACTGATGGAAGTGTCAAGAAATACAAAGCGAGATTTGTAGCCAGAGGGTTCTCACAAGTAGAGGGAGTTGACTATGATGAGACATTTGCTCCAGTAGCTCGATACACTTCCATCCGTACTATCATTGCACTAGTTGCATCCATGGGTTGGAAACTACATCAAATGGATGTACAGACAGCCTTTCTCAATGGTGAGATTGAGGAAGAATTTTATATTGAGAAGCCAGAAGGATTCGTGATACACAAGAAATCTCATGTGTGTAGGTTGAAGAAATCTATATATGGACTAAAGCAAGCACCTCATGCTTGGTACAAGAAAATGGATGAATTATTGATGAGTTTGGGCTTCAGCTAGAGTGATGTTGATCCAAACCTATATTATCATATTGTTGGTAACGAGTGCCTAATCTTGGTCCTGTATGTGGATGACTTATTCCTCACCAATTCAGAAAGACTTATTGTTGAATGCAAGCAAGCATTGACTTCTGAATTTGAGATGAAGGATATGGATATGATGCACTATTTCTTGGGACTAAAAGTATGGCAGAGGACTGATGAGATTTTCCTGAGTCAAGGAAAATAGACAGTGGAGATATTGAAGAAGTTCGGTATGATAGAGTGCAAATCCATGCCAACGCCGATGGTGATGGATTTGAAGAAAATGAATGATGTTTCTACTGATTCAGGAGAGATTGATCCACATTTGTACCGACAGCTGATTGGATCATTGATGTATCTGGTTAACACCAGACCTGATATATTCTATGCATTGAATTACTTAGTCAGATCATGAGTCAGCCAAGACAGACTCACTGGATAGCAGTGAAGTATGTATTGAGATATCTACGAGGCACAGTTGGATATGGCCTGAGACATGCCTCTAGTGTAGACTTGAGTTTGCAGGGATATGTCGATGCAGATTGGGCAGGGAGCGCAGTGGACCGGAAGAGCACATCCGGTTGTTGTTTTACCTTGGGGTCTACCATGGTTTCCTGGTGCAGCAGGAAACAGAGCTCTGTGGCCTTGAGTACCGCAGAAGCAGAGTATATAGCGTTGAGTGTGGTAGTCCGCGAAACAGTGTGGCTTCACAAGATCCTGACAGATTTATTTGATCATGAGATGGATCCTACCATTATTCATTGTGATAACCAAAGTTGTGTGAAGCTCTCTGAGAACCTTGTGCTTCACGATAGATCGAAACACATTGAGATAAAATATCATTATATCAGAGACATAGTGCATAGGAAAGCAGTACACATGCAATACCTTCCTACACATGAGCATATTGCAAATATCTTCACCAAACCGCTTGCCAAGACGAAGTTCAAGTACTTTTGTGAGAGACTTGGCCTGGTGGAGAATGTCTCCCTAGCTGAGAGGGAGTGTTGATGATTACATCTTCATGAGACATCCTCCGGGACATAGACTGAGTGATTCGGCCTGTGAGAGAGCCCATGAGTTGGGTGTACCCCTGAGATGGGTGTGTTGTTCCTCTCTGAGACTGAGATGGAACGTTGTGTGCCCCTGTGTGGGGAGGATTCCCATGAGATGGGTGTGTCGTTCCTATGAGACTAAGATGGAACGTTGTGTGCCCCTGTGTGGGGAGGATGTTCATGATATGGGTGTTTTGTTTGAGATGAAACAATGTGCATACCTCTGTGAGGGGTGAAGGTGCCCATGTGATGGGTGTATCATTCTCCTCTGTGTAGAGAGTTGAGACGATGTGGTACTCCAGATGATTCTCCTATGAGACTTAGTGAAATAGAGATATGTTGAGTAGGACGTCTTTGTGGCTGAGCACAGGTGGATGTACCCCTAATGGTTGAGCACTAGTGGGTGTGTGCCCAAATGATTCTCTTGTGAGAGATAGAGATCTGTTGAGTAGGACGTCCCTATGGCTGAGCACGGGTGGACATGCCCCTAGTGGTTGAGCACTAGTGGGTGTGTGAGATCCATGTTTATATTGTCTAAGAGTAAGATTTACATGTAACCCTAATTGTGATGTAAAGGGTACAGGTCGGCCCCACCATAAAGTGAAAGATAATTAATGTAAAAGATAATTAATATTGTAATTATTAATTATATTCTGAGTTATTGAGGTCGGCCCTGTTGTGCCAATAGACACCACTTTTGATGTGTCAAGTCCAGTATAAATAAAGGTGATTTCCCCATTGAGGAAACACAACACACATGTGACTTTGAAAATTTTACCAAGTACATATTCTAGGGATGAAGTGCGCACCTCTCTTGGGCGCTAGCTTCTTGGTTTTGGAGAGCACCCTTTTGTGTGGTAGGTCTATGGTGTGGGAGGTCTTTCTCTTGGGAATATAGCAAAGGATTGTTGGGTTTTCTTCCCTTGTTGAGAATGGTTTCCCAAGATATTTTTTGTGTTCTTGAGCATGGTATTTTTTCTTGTGATCTTGGTTATTGTAGCAATTATGAATGGTGTAGTTGGATTTGTTTATGGTTCAAGTAAATGCTAAAATTGAAATAAACCTCATGCTTGAGCCTAGCATAGTGAAAATTCAACACATTCTAGTTGTTTGATCCGATTCGTAGGATGGTTGTCCTTCAACCTTAATAGTTGCTCCTTCAATAGATGTGGAAAATCACAAAAATATACCTCATGCAAGTCGTTAAACACGTATTTGTCAAGATACTTGTGCAGTGTAAACTTAGGGTTTATGTTGTCCTTCTGCGCAAACTTGAGTTCCTTTGTTCTCAACCATCTTTCAATCTCCACCTTCGTTGGATTCTATGGCCTAAACATTCCCTTCTATACTTTCATCCTTCATGTTTTTCTTCACCAGATCCATTCCACTCAATCTCGTGCAATTCCAACCAACAACAGAACCATTTGTTGGTTACTTGGGTTGACCCAGGTTCTGATCTCAATAGGTTTCTAACAAAACCCTCAAAACTATCGTCCCTCTTGGTAAACCAGAAGGCAACGCTACGCATAGAGTGCACAACGCAGTCTCACCCGAGATAAATTTATGGGGGACTGCAATGCTCAAGTGTTTACAGTCTAGGAAAGAGTGGGGATTGTGTTTTGGTTCCTTTCCTTATGCATCAACATCATTAATCCTTCTTCTACTTCTAGGATTCTTTCATCATTAACCTATGCATACATGTTATAATTAGATTTAACCATTCATTATTTAATTGGTGATTAAAAGAACAGTAAAAACAATCATTCATAACACATAGAACACAATATTTTACTGTGGTTGACCCCCCCCTAGGGATACGTCCACAAAGATCTATCTCTTCTCCTCTTTTATTCATTCTGCTACAAAATCTGCAATGTGCGCATTACATCTTCATGATTACAATCAAAAGGAGAGTAAATACCCTCTGTGAGGTGGACTAGATCACACTAGGCTCCACATCATGTGACCTAACCCTAAAAAACTAGCTTATTTGACTCAACAACAATAACAATAACCAAACTCACAATAATCGACAACTCTTGAACCCCCAACCTAGACCTCCTAGGTCTTTATTTATACTACTCTACTGGATTATAGCCATTACATGCATGTCCAAAACCCTAACCCTAACATGGCTAGGTCTTCCTGCATGTGCGCCATGTTGTTTTTCCTCCTTTTTCTGCATGTTGTTTTTCTTTCTTTTTCTCCATGCTGCTTTTCTGCCACCTATTGTGTGCGCTCCAAAAATAGATCTTTCTCTCCAAAAATGGGCATGTTCCCAAAATAGGCCTGCGCCCAAAATAGATTTTCCTCCCACAATAGGCTTGCATCAACACACAATTCTCCTCCTCCTAAACAAGGTGTTCTCAAAGCAAGTTAACTCTCCATGTGGGCATAATGAAAGGCATCTACCAAACTATAAAGAGAACTCCAATGCCTAAGGGAAGAATACCAAGCCAACATCTAACTTAGGTCAAGCAATCACTAAGCAAGCTATCTCCACCATGCAAGTCCATCACGAACCATCTCCCATGTGTCAATCCATCTCATACCATCTAGGGGTTAAACATACACCATGTACCCCAAATCTCATGAAGCACCCCAAACATGGTGTGAACACTTTTGGAGTAATGCCAAAGGCTAACATGAACAAGCCCAAGTGCAAATTAGTGCCACATGGCATCTTCTCAAATATGGTGTTTTTCCTTTTATGCTTGTTAACCCCTTTTGTTACCATATGCCATGCTCTAGACTCCCAATAAGGTAGGGTGTTTTTGTTTTAGGACTCCCTTCCTGCTCATATTAGCCATCCACTTGTTCTCGACCTTGGCTTCACCCTAGGAGCAAGGCTCTCTATGAATGATGCAACAAAAAGGTAATGCAATTTATGTATCCATGTCTCAAATGTGCCAAGTGTGCCCAAATGGAATCTCCTAGTGAAATGTGCCCCCAAAACATCCTCATGCAAGCCAACCAAAATCCTTCACGCCCTGGATGATGAATGGTGCTCGTGTAAGATGAAACAAAGTACATAGCTTCCAAGTTTCTTCCACAACCTATAACTACAATTGAACTTGAAAAGTCTTATGTTGTGCCAGACGATAGAAGAAATCCCATGAAAATACAAAATAACCCCTGCATTTTCAAAGCGTAATAGGGTGGACACTTGACCTTGGTGAAAGTGATAGCATAGAACCCTTACCTAAGAGGTTGTTACCCAAACATGGTGACTAACCCATTGGGTGCACACAATGGGGGAGTCGATTGCTCAACTATGGGAGGTACCTACCTAGGAGGAGGAGCTTTATGCACATGGACAAAGGCATTTTGCATAGGAGTTTGAGACCATGTGATATACACCTTGAAGGTTGAGAACTTGACTTAAGGATGCATAGGTTAAGCAACATACTTCATGGAGGTTGGTTGTGGAACTGAACACTTGTCATGAAAGCACATTAGAGCTTAGTGATCACATTGGCACACAATAGAGTAGCAGTGGGCACATGGCAGTGACATGTGGCACATAGTTAGAGGAGGAACACCTTGCATGAGGACACTTGTATACCACCATGGAAGAGGAGCGTTGGACTAACAACTTGTTAGAGAGCTCACCATCTTAGAGGAAGGGTGTTGAATTTAGATGATTCATGCTTGGAGGGTATTTGTTATAAACATAATTATAGATATAATAATAATAATAGTATCATTATGTTAATAAAAGGTCAAAGGACACACACCCCTTTCCCTTGTAACTAGTGAATGCATATAAGTATATTGTCATGAGGGTCATTGTAACATCATCATCTTATCAATTTTTATCAATCATTTACTATTCAATATATATATATATATATATATATATATATATATATATATATATATATATATATTCACAAATATTATGCCAATCCATAATAATTAGAAATTTGTTTAGTACATTTGGTATCATAGCCAAACATGACCAAATTTGTACAACGACATTTGCCACAATACCATACAAATCCATGGTATGTACAAATTAATTAAGAGAATTTGTACTCAATAGTACTCAGGCGTCAAATTCCTACAATTTTTGCATTGCCCCGTATAGATCGAGCTACCATCCACTATCCTCTCATCATACATCATGTTTCCAATTCCAATAATTCCATATAAGTTGCTAAATAAAAAAATTGTACATCCAACCACCTCTTGCAACTGCCAATCTTTGTTATACATTGCTATCCTCATTTTATGTGCCTTAGTACAACTACAAGCAATTCGTACATCTACCAATCAATTCCTCCAATGGTCTTTTTGTAGATATTATGGTAGCTGCGGAAGGTATTAACCTCTACGTGTAACCTTTGACGAGACTAGAATATTCCAGGAAGCAAGAGAAACCCTAAAACGTTGGATAATAACCCTATAAGACAAGTCGACTCAAAAGAATATTTAATATTGAGTTATTAGCCTCCAGAAAGAGAAGTCGACCCAGTCAAGTGAGATAGAGCAGTATAAATAAAGGGCGTTAGAGCTCATTTGACACTCACTCACTCACAACTGCATAAGAATAGTGGTGTGCAAGTTTGGACAGGGAGTGCAGCTGCAACTGGGATTTTGGCTTTTGGTTGGACTTTGTCTCTTGGTTATGGTTTGGACTTTCTGTTTGGTTTCTGGTTATTCTTGCTTGGTGTGATACCCTTAGATAAAGGTGTGCTACCCTTGGTTGGCTATTGGTCTGCTATCAGAATTATTCTGTCTGTCAAGGTTAAGGTGCTCGAGGGTGGTCTTTGTGCCTATGGTTGGGTGACAATATTGTTATATTGTCTATGGAAAAATGAGCACATCTCTTTCATTCTAACAGGTTATGAGCCCACAATATCTTCAAACAGTCTAACCATTGGAAGATAGATTGGGAAGTTATTTGTTAAGCTCGTTGTGGCACCAGTTACAGCTGCAACTAGGTTTTCTTATTATGCAGCTGCAACAAACCCTAACCCTTGTGTTCGGGCACTTATGATGAAACGTTTGAACTAATTCCTTGACATCCTAGTGTGCCCTAGCCCACTGCACCTCTTGGCACTCTCAGCTAGCAAAAACGTCAGGTTTGATTTTTTTGTCAAAGTCAAAGCCAAAGGTTGTCTGGTCAAAGTCAAAGTCAAAGTCAAAGGTTGACTTCTGGTCAAATTGATTTTGTGGTCAAAGTTGAAATTTTAGAGTTTCTAGCTTGTTCTAATCATTGAATCTTTTGATTGAGTTTCTAATCTCTTCTTGTTAAGATGGTATCTAGTTTCAGATTGGAAAACAAGTTGGACAATGCTACAATGTTTCAAAGGTATGCACTTGTATATGCTATCTAAGTTATATCATCTAGCAAAACATGAGTGTGTTTGCAGGAAAATTATTAGAGACTTTGTCCAAGCTGTAATCTTGGATTCAGTGCATTTAGAGAAACAAGCGCACCCTCCATAGCAGTTGAGGCTTCAGGTTCCATGTTTGATTAAATTGTTAAACTTCAAATTTGTGTATATCAAGGGTGATAGTTGCTACAGTACAAATTGTGAAAGCACTCTTTGAAAAATTCTATTATTGCTAGGTGCAATGAATACTCGACTGCATATGAATATATCGATGCTTATTGTACTCGTTCGCAAGTTGAACTAACATTTCCTCTATATAGATATTTCTTGTTTTCTCTTGTTATTCTTGTTTCGGGTAGGTACCCTTGTGAAATATGTTTGATGAACAATCCTTACGGAAGTTGTCATAGAAGAAGTTTATAAGGATGACACAATTTCCATATGGGTAGAAATCAGAACAAATAGAAATAAACTTAAATAGACTCAGAGGAGTCAGACTCGAAAGAAGCCAGGAATCAAAAGGAAACCAGAACATGCTTGTGACACTTTGCAGAAAGCAAAGAGAGATGCAGCAGACGGAAGCATGGACTCTCTTAGATGGAGGGAGATGATCATAGAATTCCAAAAGAAGAGCATGCATATTGTTCATTCAGGCATGAAGCTAGGATTAGGAGGGAGCTAATCCCCAACAATATGATCTATCGAAGAATTTGTGAATACCATGAAGTATATGTCTGTGTTCTTCATTGGAAGTAGCAACCATGATAAGCAACACGTGTCTAGAAGAAGTCTTCTTCGAAAAGAAGCCTTGAATATCCTTGGTTGTCCATCTACATTTATGTTCCTATGATGGAAGGTTGGAGCCTTCAAGAAAGAAGGGCATGTAATCTATATAAGATTCCATGGACCCCAACATTGAAGGAAAACATGAGGAAGAACATGAAGATTCCAAGAAAGAAAGAAAAAGTTAGAACAACCAATTGAACCAGTTTGAATCCACTAGAAGTAGTCAAGTAGAAGGAATGGAAGGAAGTTGTGATGAAGAACAATGTATGTGAGAAATTGTGAAAAAGACTTGAGCATTGATAGATACAAGGAAAGACTCGGGGCTAGAGGGTTCTCCCATAAGGAGGGAGAAGACTATGATGATAGCTTGTTCCAGTAACCAGACATGCCTCTACTCGAGCCATTATATCTCCTACAATATCCATGGGTTGGAGTTTACATCAGATAAATGTAAAGATTATTCTTCTCAACAGAGTAATTGAAGAAGCGTATGTAGAACAACCTCAAGGTTTTGAGGTGTACCAGAAAGAGACCCTTGTATGCAGATGGAAGAAGACCTTGTATGGATTCAAGCAAACTTGGTGCAGAGCCTCTCATGTACAGCAAAAGCGTGGTGAAAACTTCCTATGACAGAGGAAGTATATGAAATGGTTCTTCAAGAGTCCGAGATGATGGATTGCAAATCCATGGCAAACTCCCATGATGACAGATCTGAAGAAGTTGAGAGACTCTGATCCAGTAGACTCGTCTATGTATCGAAAATTGATTGGCTCGTTAATGTATTTGGAGAATACTCAGCCGGATATTTTCCTTGTGGGACATTTGAGTTATGATATACAACTGCATGGATTTATCGATTCGGATTGGGTAGGGAGTGTAGATGACAGAAGAAGTGCTACTTGGATATGTTTCAGTTTGAGCTTTGCCACAATGTCATGGGCTAGCGAGAAACAAAATTTTGTTGCACTCATCATTGCAATAACATAATATATTACAACTTATGATGCTTGTACAAAAGCAGTGTGGCTCCATAAGTTGGTTTCTGGACTGTCTGATCACGTGTTGAATTCGACCATGATATATTGTGATGATCAAAGCTATGTGAAGATTTTAGAAAACCCGGTGTTCCATGACAAGACGAAGCGCATTGAGATCAAGCATTATATTCTCCATGATAAAGACCAGAGGGGAGAAGTTGTTCTCTAGTATATCTCCACAGATGAGCATATAAGATATTTTGGTAAAGCCTCTGTCCAAGATGAAAAGTTTGCGTACTTAAGGGACAAGTTGGGGTTCGTGGAGACGACTTCCTTATTGAAAAAGGGAGTGATTACTCCGAGGTTGGGAGGGAGCATTGACATGTTATTGATTTATGGACAATCATTTTCCAGTTTGGAAAATGGTCCAGGTTGGGCAGTTTCTTTCCAGTCCGAAAAGTGGTTTGAGATTTTTGACGGATAATCATTTTCCAGTTCAGAAAATGATCTAGATCGGACAGTCATTTTCGTAATGAAAATGGTCCAATAAATTGTTGATGTACCATAGACGATGATTCCCCTTGTGGCCAATGTGGGGGAATGGTCTAGGACAGTCATTCTTCTTGGCAGTCACTCTTAGTAGTGGTCAAATAGAATGGTATGCCTCGTCGGGAAGTCATTCTTTCGAAATTCACAGTTGTGAGTAGTTTCGAAGAATGCTCTGTTTTGGAGGTTGGTGCAGGATACTCATTTCCATAGGAAATGGTCTGAACAGTCATTCCCTAGGGAAGACTCATTCTCTCGAGGTTGCACTGTGATTAGTGCCAAAGGAATGGCTCAGTTAGGTGAATGGTCCAAGTTAAGCAATCGGGGACAGGCATTCCCTAGGGCAAACTCATTCTCTCTATGTTGCACTATGATTAGTGCCGGAGAAATGGCCCAGTTAGGTGAATGGTCCAGGCTCAGAAATCAGGGACAATTATTCTTCTATGCCTAGGAAGAATAGTCCAGATAGCCCATGGCTGATGTTTTACTTTCTAAGGGAAGATGCTCTTCCAAATCTCACAGATGTAAGTGGAAGAATGGCCCAGATGACTCAGTTTGTATCATGATATTGTTTATGCAGGTTGATATCAGATGATATGATTGTTGTGGAGACTGTATTTCTCTAGACAATATGTGTATGCTACGGTGGTGGATGTGATCCACTGGTAGTGGTTGTGTGTCACTAGTTAGTAGCGATGTGCTACTAGGAGTGGTTGTGTACCACTGGATAGTAGTTGTATACTACTATGGATAGACATAGTTGTGCTTTATTGGATGGCATTATAGCAACATTATGTTACTATTTGAGTGTCATGTAGACTACCACTAGTGTTGGAGCTGATTGTCAGCTATATGGATAGTCAGTGTGCTAGTGGACAGACATTCTCTAGGTAGAGAATGGTCCAGAAAGAACAGAATATTGGTGGACATGCATTCTCTGTGTGGAGAATGATCCAGGTTGACAGTTTGTTGACATGTCGTCGACTGGTATTTTCCTAAGGCACAGATTGTGGTTCGATTAGGAAAATGGTTCAAGACCGATATTTGCTAAGGCATATAGGTAGAGACGGATCTCTATGGTACATATGACCCGATTAGAAAATAGTCCTAGACTGACATTTCTATAGGAATGGTCTCTGTTGCCCATGGAGTAGCTTTCAGCATCTGTTGGGACAGGCATTCTTCTAGGACGTATGTATGGATTAGAAGAATGGTCCTTGTATCACTCTGTGGAGTGAGTGACTTTTTCAACATCATGCCCGATTACTAAGATGGAGTATGGCTTTGAGAGATGATGCAGTTGATGCTATCATATGATACTGATAGTGATGATGTTGCTCATGAGTTGATCTACATGATCATGAGATAGCTTGTGTGGATATGATGATGCTACCGGTTGAATGGTTTGTTTGTGCTCAAGACCATTGCTTTTAATACCTCCCTAGCTAGGAGGAAGTGTTGATATTATGGTATCTACAGGAGGTATTAATCTCTACGTGTAACCTTTGACGAGACTAGAATATTCCAGGAAGCAAGAGAAACCCTAAAACGTTGGATAATAACCTTATAACACAAGTCGGCTCAAGAGAATATTTAATATTGAGTTATTAGCCTCCAGAAAGAGAAGTTGGCCCAGTCAAGTGAGATAGAGCAGTATAAATAGAGGGTGCTACAACTCATTTGACACTCACTCACTCACAACTGCATAAGATTAGTGGTGCGCAAGTTTGGAGAGGGAGTGCAGTTGCAACTGCTGCAACTGAGATTTTGGTTTTTGGTTGGACTTGGTCTCTTGGTTATGGTTTGGACTTTCTGCTTGGTTTCTGGTTATTCTTGCTTGGTGCGCTAACCTTGGAGAAAGGTGCGCTACCCTTGGTTGGCTATTGGTCTGCTACCAGAATTATTCTGTCTATCAAGGTTAAGGTGCTCAAGGGTGGCCTTTGTGCCTATGGTTGGGTGACAATATTGCTATATTGTCTATGGAAAAACGAGCACATCTCTTTCATTCAACACTTTTGACCCTTCCATACAATTCCTACGACGTTCCTAAAGTCACATATCCTAAAAATTACCTTTAATTTTTACTTGGAATTTGCATACTAATGTCGTCTTTAGTTATAAAATCTTAAAATTTATTAAAATTCAAACCTTTCATTTATAAAAGTCAAATTTATTAAAGATTAAATTCCCACTGTTTATACATTGGAAATAAGGTAAAATTAAAGTGGGCCCTACAAGAAGCCACCACTAAAATGGATAATAATGATGAAGCACATGCAAATGATCATTGTTGTGAAGACAAAGCCAATAGTGCCATGCAAATTATGTATAAGATTGTGAAGTCTCAAAAGGAATTAGGGTATAAAATTAACAAATTAATAGGAAACAAGGACATATTTGACAAGATATTTGAATATTCCCAAAGACGATGGCTAGAACTAACAAAGGGAAATATTTGTTGCATATGTTATAGGAGATGGATTATGGGACATCTATGTGAAGACATGTCACTACACTGTTCAAAAATAATGGATGAAAATGGAGGAAAGTTGAACACATTGAATGAAGTCACTATTGAGTACAATTCAGAGTTTGGCAAGGACAAAGCATCAAGGATAAGTAATGAGCATAGAGAAGAGATTATTCAAACTAAATAAAAGATGATATGGGTCAATAATAGAACCCAAAACTTACAAAAATCCGCCAATAAGTCCAAACCCATCGACCACATTGCACGAAAGAAGTGAGGATAAAACAAGTCAACCTAGTAGATTTAAACTTGAAATACCAATGATTGAAAATGAAGCACCACCAAAAACATCATTAGCTTCAATCTCATGCACCCAACAAAATAGAAATGAAGACATGACTCGAAAAGAAACTATTACTCAAAAGGACCAAATACAACAACCGACTACAAAATATATCCTTCCTCATCTTAGGAACACTGATAAAACCCATTGATCTGTAAACTATTGTGGATATTCCACTGGAGCAGTTTGTCACAACAGAACTTATAATATTTCAAAATCTCAGATGATGCAAATTATTTCCTTAGATTCCAAATTAATTATTACTAGCTTAGTGCTTGAATTTATAAAACAACTGAAATCAAATTGAAAGAATAAGCGAATAAATACATCATCCACGCAATTGAACACAAAACATGTCACGAGAAATCCAATACAGAAGAAAACCTAGCTAGAAGGTGAGGCCTGTAGTCTTCTTTATGAGGCCTATGGTCTACTTTATTTTCTTCAATTATGAAAAGCAAGTACAAAGAAAGGGGCACTCACTATGGAGTTGCCTTTGACACTATGGATTGAATGACTACTACAAAATCTCCTACCTTTGTTATGCTCTCAAATCCCACTCCTTGGATGCTCTACTCAACTATGGAACAAATACAATACAAAAGAATGGAACCTGTTATCCCCGATATCTAGGGATAACTAGGAGATCATGTCTCGAGGCCCACATGGTCCTAGACATGGAGTACCGAGAGCAGGAGCGACCTGAGCATGGTCCTGGAGGACCCTTCTTCTTTTCTCAGCCAGCTTTGTCCT
>ML777761.1:3145638-3158708 GCA_009831015.1 Picea engelmannii | reverse complement strand
CAAGTTTGACCTAAAGAAGGAGGAAAGAGCACGAGGCCTTGCTTAAGCAACACCGGAGTGAGCCTCTTTCCCCTAGGGTTTTGATTCTAGGGCCCTGCCATTGCAGCACTCTAGAACCCTTCCCTCTCGTCTTTAGCCTGTTATCCCTTCAATCTTGTGTCCTCTCCTTTATTGACTCCATACACCCTTAGGCACTGATCTTAGGCACACAACGTTGAGGTCATAGTGTCCAAAACAAACTCTTAAAACATTAATTCTTGAAACCCTAACTAACAAACTAACCCTAATTAAGGCTGACGTCACAGTTGGTTATCTCATCTTGACGCAGCATTTGTCTTCTATAAGCGATTGGATGATGATCTAAAGCATTTATTGAGTAAAGTGTTGGTTGGATACATTGTTGGCTTGATCATCTTGATAGTTATTAATGAATTGATGCTTTTTCCATAGCTAATTGATAAAACGTCGACCTCATTGATATCTATTGTTTTTGCATTGCTTATTAATTGATATTAGATAGTCATATGAAGTACTAACCCACTAAATTATAGCCTGCATACATTCTTTATTGTTGTCTTGTTCCGGGCAGGTGTTCTCTTTAGGCATACACTTCTTTATTGGCTGATTAGCCGAACTATCTGACCTTGGTCGTAACCTGTGAGGGGGAAACTTTAATCTTGACTTTATACCTTTGCCTCTTCAAAACCCCAGGTTATCGGGGACGTCTCCCTTGGGTTAACCTCCCTAAATAGAAAGAACCTCCCCATTGAGGTGACATTGGGTGGGGAAGGCCCATGTTACGCCAGTTTGGCCTCTATCCTTTAGCTTTTGACCTAAACTACAAATTGTGCGATAACAGATACATTTGGGAGTCTATTTTGATTTTATTTTAGAGCAACACCCACCACTATTTGAAAAGAAATTTGACTAGACTTCATGTCTAATTTTATAACTTATAATTTGTACAGAATAAATTGGCATTTTTACAGAACATCAAACATACTGCGAACAAAAATGCAAATCTTATTTTTGTGAAAAGATTGGAATAACCTTTCCAAGCCTCAATATTAGTATTATGAGGTTATATACAATGTAGTATTACTATTGTAAGTCATTATGCATTTAAGGTTGCTTGTCTATCATTACACCGATCTTTGCCTTGTGCGCCTCTAATGTTTTAGAATGTAAGCTCTTTGGCCCTGCAGGCCAAAAAAGCTCATCTCAAATGGGCATGGACCATGCTATGCAGGCCCACTATCTTTATATATGTGGTCAGATAGAGTGATGGGGCCAGAGAATTTGTCTCATTGGACTAATCTTTGTGCCATGAGGGCTTGTAGTGATTATGCAATTTAAGCTCTTTTGGCCATACAAGACCAGAAAGCTCATATCATGTGAGCCCATGGGCACATGCTATACCAGACAAGGTTGTCATACTCGTGCTCAAGAATGACTTGGCAAAACAACCCCTTGAGAGCAACTTGGAAACTCAGAATAACTTGGAAGAATTTGGCACCGCGACTCTCTTGTTGTTTTTCATAGCACACTGACACACACAAGTACATAAGGTATTTCACACTAAAACATGTTCATCAATTAAGAGGAGAGATCACCTAGTAATATACGTTATTTTTTGAGTTGATCCACATTCAACTCGGGGCTTGGAATTCCACCAAAAACTAGGAGCTTTCAAGGAAGGTTCTTTCTATTTTTATATAAGAGAAGCGACAAAAACTCACTCATTTCAGTGATAATGTTTTCTCCTAAACAACTGAAATGTATTAAGACATTACGTAAATAATTCTTAAAATAAGGGACATTGGAAGGACCGTACAAGTGTAGTGTTTTTGTTGATGTTTTGTAGCATCAGGAGGTATTCCCACATTAGCCTAGGTGTTGGGCATGTGGAAGCCATTCTTGACACCCACATTGCGAGTTTTCCTTGAGAAAATCCTTTGTGTGAAGTGTGGGGCTTTGTGGGCTTGTTGATGGGCTTTGTGGGTTTGTTGATGATTAAACAAACCTAGTTTAATGTTGAGTTAATTTAGGGGCTTCTTCCATACCCTTTTGAGTCTTATAAAGGGAGATCAAGTGAAAAAGTTGAAACACAAGGATGATGTGTGATTCATTCTTGGTGACAAGTTGTGGTAACCTCAGCCAGCAATGGAGAGGGGCTGAGTAGGCCTCAGTTCTACAGTTTAGAAGTGTTTTGGGCAGGAGAGGAGGGCTGAGAGGACCTAGACTCGGCCAGATAGAAGAGGACAACCAGCCACTGTGTTATTCTGCTGTCCAGAGAGAGTTTGGGCAGAGTTTCAGGGCAGATTCTGCTAGGAAAGGCAGCCGCTGTAGTTTTTGTTGGCTTGGCCTATAGGAAAAGGGCAGCCACAGAGTTTTGGGACTGCCTTGGAGGCTCGGCCTGCAGGAGAAGGGCTGCCACATGTGTTGAAGAAGCTCGGCCTTCAGGAGAAGGGCTGCCACATGTGTCGAGGAGGCTCAGCCAGCAAAAAGAGGGCAACCACAGGGGTCTAGGAGGCTCATCCTGCAAGAAGAGGGCTGTTACAGGTGGTTTGCAGGTCTGTGGGGCAGCCCTTGAGGGCTGGAACAGTCAGCTTCAGCCACAGACTTTTTGGGGCAGCACAGTCAGCCTAGTATCGAATATTTTGGGCAGTTTAGAAGGCTGCTACAGTCAGTCTGAAGGGACAGAAGGACTGATCAGCAAGCAGATTTTGACCTCAGTACAGGAAGCAGAGTTTGGGCACAGAAACTGAGGGTTTCTGCAGTGGTTTTCTGTAAGTGTTTTGGAATTTTCTTTTGTGTAAGAAAGGGCCATTTTCCCAGGTATGGGAGCCCATTGTTCTAAGATTGCATTGAATGCAGAACAAGTGATTTGGGCGTTAAATTCTGTGTACTGTGTATGATTCAATTGCTGGTTTTATTTTCCGCTATGCTAAGTTGTTAGAGATCTCATTGTGTTTATGTTCATAGTTCAGAATGTATGATTTCTGTGTGTATTGTTGAGAACCTAGACCAGATCTGAGGTGTGTTCGAAATCTAACATGGTATCAGAGCTGAGGCTTTGAAAAGAGCAGTTGGATCTCAGATTTACACAGGTGACAGCCTTGAGAGGGAGCTGTAGCAGTATTGAGGGCTGTAGCAGATTTGACAGCTGAGTATCTTGGACTTCTGGGTAAAAGTCCAACAGTGAAGATGGTTTCCGGTTTGAGAATTGAAGATCGGTTGGATGGGATATCCAACTACAGCTCGTGGAAAGAAAGAATTAAGTTAGTGCTGTTGGTGAATGATCTGTGGGAATTTGTTGACACCCAGACCACTAAGCCAACTGATCCAGCAGAATTGGCCAAGTATAACAAGTCAGATGCAAAGGCCAAGTTGATCATTCTTGACGGGGTGAAGGATCATTTGATACCTCACCTAACTGGAAAGGCCACAACATGGTACATGTGGGAGGCTTTGGAAGCGTTATTTCAGAACAAGAACGAAAACCGGAAGATGGTGCTGAGAGAGAAGCTCAGGGAGATCAGGATGACCGGTTCAGAAAATGTGACATCGTATCTCACCAGGATTCAGCAAGCTCGTGATGAGCTTGCAGCTATAGGGGACGATGTAGTAGACACAGTTGCTGAGAATGGCACTTAAGGGCTTCTCAGAGCAATGGAAGCAGTTAATCAAAGGAGTTGCGTCACGTGAGAAGCTCCTAGAATGGAACAGGTTGTGGAATGACTTCATTCAGGAAGATCTTCAGCACAAGAGTTGTGAGGAGAATGCTCTTGCTAGTCAGTTGAAGAAGAGCAAAGAGGTGAAAGACTTGAGAAAAGTCAAAAGCTATGCATGCAACGAATTTGGTCATTATGCCAGCCAGTGTCTGAATAAGAAGAATGGTAGAAAAGAGAAGCAAGCTGAGATGGCTGGTCCAGCCATATCCGAGGAGGAAGAATTGGCTAAGAGGTTCCAGGAAGAATTTATTCACTCTCTCTCTCTCTCTCTTGAGGCACTAGGATTTCTTGGTCTTCTTCGAGTTTCTTGGAGCATCTTTGAGTTCTAGGGTTAGGGTTTATCTCTTGGAAAGTGGAGATTAGGGTTTTGAGAGAAAACCCTAGAGTAGATTTGTGAAGAAGAAGAGAAGAGGAGGACATCTTGCCTTGGAAGTTGTGTTGGAGAGATTCTTGCACTTGGATCTTCTTGGTGGAGCTACGGTTTGGTGATTTTTCTGTTGTTATATTGTTGTAATTACTATTGTAAAAGTGTGTTCACAGATCTGATTATTGGCTAATAAGTTGTCCTAGAAGAGGCTAAAACGTATCTCTTTGTTTGGTATATTTTTTCCTTCAATTGTTAGAAAGTTTGGGGTTGTTTGAAGTGAATTATTATGATTTTTCCGCTGTTGTTTTATACTCTAATTTACAGCAGCCCTAAAAGCTGAAAATTCTAGGGCTAAGATCAAGGAAACCTTCTGGGAAGAAGGTGAAATTTCAGTTTTGCATTAACTGCCCGCATGCATGAAATTTCCACATGGTATCAAAGCTTGTTATGGTTGAAATCAATCTTGAGTAATAGAATTTGTGTTTCAGCTAGAGTTTACCTAGGAAAGGCACTTGACATAGTTAAGGTTGTTACCCCCCCATGCCTAGGGGTAACTAGAGGAGACAATGTCTCATGGCCCACAATGAAAACAGTAATCCACATCTTTCACATCGACAAGTTGTGCTCGTACCTTAGGGCCCATTTGCATTATTGGTGGGTAGCTTCACGCCTAGCAAGTGTTTACATCATTAACATCTGACTAGGTGACCATCTCCCATGTGCCAACTTCGGCTCATGTTTTCCACTGGAAGGGGTGTACAAGGTAGGCGGTTGTAGATAGAAAATATGGATGAGACCCCCATTTTTTAACCAATCAACCGAGAGGCCATATGTATATTTGACTCCATTGCCCACTGGATAGGCACTTCAGATCACAAATTATTTTGCAGATCATCCATTTTCTCTATACAGGCACAGTGGTCTACAAATACTTTCTCATAGAGTATTATTCATGGATATAGACACAAGGATTCGCAAGTTCTCGACATCCCGAAAGGGGACCCTGTCCCCTTGAGTCGCCATTATTAACCCCTGGATTTGCTCACTTGCAAACCACGAGGGTTAAGGGCCAGCATATCTTATTTGGTTGGTATTCAGAAAGTTTTTGCCGAGACAACTTTGCTTGAGCCAGGGTTGGTTCCCATTGAGTTCAGGTATAGGATTGGTTCAGTGATGTTTTCCTATTTCAGAGACAAAGGTTGCATAGATCTTCATGGGATTGAAGAGAGATGGCTATTTTTAGTAGTTCTCCTACCTTTTAGGAAACAAGGTTCAGAGATCCACATGGCAGTTTTGATGGTATATTCGGAGTCCTTCTGAGCCTGGGATTCCAATGAGCTTTTTCCAAATTACATGCATGGTACTTCATTCAGCAACTCCAGTTCGAAGGTTTGCATGTCGAATTTGAGTACATATTCAAATTCCTTGCAGAAAACTAAGTCTGATGAGCCTAATTTCATCAACATGCCAGCACTTTCTATTTTTGGCAGTATACGACGTAGCATCCATGCAAAGGTGACATGTAGCAAATCTAGGTCATGACATGTGGCAATCCTTGGAGGTGACACGTGATAGTCTCAGAATGTGACACGTGGCAGCTTCTATGAGTGACAAGTGGCAAAACCAAGGTGCTTGCATGAGACTAGGGTGATGTGGTAGGCTCTTGAGTTGACTGAGCGCATGGTTGAGTCAATCAGGGTGCACGCATTGAGTTAATTGATGTGAACTAAGCGCATGCATAAGTTTGAGAGTGAGTTGGCACATGGAAGAGTTTACGTGGTTGAATGGTTGAGTTAATTGAAGCAGCACTCTTTCTCTCTCTCACTTCACTTCCTCTCTCTCTCTCACTTAGTCACGAGTCAGACTCAAAGTATCTCCAGTTGACTAAGACGCCTCCCTTTCTCTCCCACTTCATCTCACTTAACTCCTCTCTTCACTTAACTCCCTCTCTCCTCCACTTCACTCAAACTCTCTCTCACTTCATTTCACTTAACTCCCTCTCTCTTCCACTTCGTCCTCACTCCACTCTCCCTCTAGTCACCCATGCACATGCCTTCCCTTTACTCCACCTCACCTAAGGTGCATATATATCTCTCTAGTTCACACATGCTTCAACTAAGAGAGATTCCTCACTCTTAAGTGTGCATTGACTCATTGACTCTCTTCCCCCAATCACTCTTCAGTTAAACTCAGAGCGCATGGACTTATCTTTACTCTTCTCTGAATCCACAGGAGTTACACTCACCTTCACTTGAGGTGCATCATCACTTCTCTCCAGATGGCATTACCGCATGAAGCCACCACTCCATCAGTTGAAGCACATGACCACATCATCCCCCTCCATTAATGTGCATGGCATGAGGAAGAGTTTTTTTGGGGATATGTGCCCTCATTGTCAATATAAGCAGAATTTCTTCATTGTCTCAAGGTTGGATCTTCTTCTTTAGCAGCATACTCTCTCGCATTATTTCTCTCTTCTAGCTTCTTCTTTCTTGTTCATGGATCATCACTACACCGTTTTTGTATTTGCCTCCTTGGCACAATCAACCTCTTAGCAAATGCAGAAATAAAGCTTTGGTGTGCTCGTACCAAGCTCTCATGGTTTGCCAGTATATTTGATTGATGATTGTGCAATTATTAGAAGTTATTTAGCATGTTATTTTGGTGTTAATCAATCAATTAATATCGTTTTCTATCTCCTTTCTATTTCATTTTATCGCTAATGTTGCAGGGATTCCACCACAAACACTTTTACATAAAAAATTGTAACCTTTCATTGTCTAATAGCAGGCCGAAACTATTTTCTTGTTGTTGTTTTTATGTTGTTTATTGCATATTTACAGGTTTAAAACAGCGTGAGGAAAAGCTAGGGACACCCCCTTGAGGTTGGCAAGCACCAGCCCAAACGGAGAGAAGTATTGCACATGACATTTTGGGGGCAGTATCTTCTAAAAATTGCACGGATTTCCATATTTCTGATCTATAATTTCTCTATTTCATTGAGTGTGGAAAACTGTGCTAACAATAGGATGAAGCATTACACCCTTTGGAGGGAACGTTTCACTTTGGAGCCATTACACACCAGTTTTGAGTGATTCATCCACTGTTGGAGATCACATGTCACACATGTGACCTTTATCATGCATTTATGGAGGACAACTTGGCATTGGAGCACTTTTACTTCACTTTGGTAGCATCGTTGGGGGTCTTGTTGACATGTCTACTCTTGTATCATGGATATTTTATGTATTGTGGGCTTATCTCTAGGGTTTGTAAAGAGATAAAGGCAATTTTATTTTTTCTTAGGGCTTATGCTAGAAAAATATTGTTATTTTAATGAGAAGGGTGTTAGATCTCTCATATAAATAAGAGAAGCACTTTTCATTTGGATTCATTGCTACTTGTGGAGAACTGCTACAATTTGTCTACTATTTTTCTTCTCTAAAATAGATATGGATGGATAGTTAGAGCGACCTCTTGTGGAGATTGTCTTGTGGATGGTTTTACTTCTTTATGGATGCTCATTGTTAGGATTTTGAAGATTGAAAGATTTCTTGAGTAAGTGGTCTCTCTTTATCTTGTAGATTTTGTTTATGAATAATTATAAGTGTAATTGTGCTTCTCTATTGGTGGTTATGCATTGTCTTCATATTTTTCTTGAACAAATCCCTCTTTTCAAAGCTCTTGGAAGACTACTAGTGGAGTATCTTCCATTGAATCATCTTGAAGTTTTGTAAGGAACTAGGAGGATCTTCTAGAGTTTGTGGTGGACAACCCTAGATATCACCCTAGATCTACCTACATCTCCTCAAGGGAGTTCTTAATTAACCCCATAGCTAGGGTTTTGCAACAGCATATATACATTTCCATCCCTAGAAAGACTAAGACAACTTGGTCTTAGTGCATATATTTGAATTGAAAATCATTTTAAAACCCTAAATTGCATTGAGGATTTTTATTACAGCCTAATTAGTATTGGACGTCTTAGCTTCTTTGGCTGTTGTATGCATTTAATATTTCAAAATTTGCTAGTTGTCTAAACCTTAATTTTATCCATTGATTAAGCCCTAATTTTACTTGCTTATTACTTGTTTCAAGGGCTAAAGATTTGCTGCTGCTATAACTTGTTTTACTGCTGTAATTTATCATTCTCTACACAAGTTTGCAACAGCCATTAGTATTTTTCTTGATTTGTAGTGTTTGGAGATAACTTTGCACTAAATATTGACTTAATAGACCTTCTAAACAGCCCTAAATCCACATCACCTCAAATCTGGAAATTACTTTGAGTAACCACCATATCCTCACCTTGCTTGGTTGTGTCTTGCCTTAAGGCAGGCTGGCAGGAAGAAGGAAGGACAGAACCCTAGAACATCCTCCTTCCAAGTGGTAACTTACCCCTCAAATGTATCGATCTTGAAGGCTTGTAGAAGACTTGAGCATTTCACCATTAATCCTTACACACCAAATAATGACCAAGATAGACAAGCCTCAAAAATTGACGACAATCATCCACAAAGAAAGAACCCTTTACACAACCATATGCTCCAAGAAAGATATGTCAATTAAGCTCCAAGGAGTGGAAGCTTCATAAATCCAACCATGAGTACAAATGAGGAAGGGCATCTCCTTTTATGGAGTGATGCTCACCTTCCATTACAATAAAATAGTATCATCTTATATGAGATCCTTAGATCTAGTCTAAAGAAAAGTAAAATACAATTTTCCTACAACTATCTAGTCAAAATACAATAAAAATGGAGTGATCAAACCACATGTACAATGATAGTGAAAAATCCCCACAAGAGAGGAAAGTCTCCATAAGAGAGGGAAGAATGAGTGCCCAAGGTGCAATGTTAGCCTCCAAAGACCTTCAAAAGGGTGAATCATCAATCCAATCTCCACAAATCATGCAAGTGAAGACCCCCAAGTCTCCTCCAAGTGGACGTATGGGGCTCCAAGGTAAAACATCCCCTACAATCATGAGTAAAACCTTACAAGAGGGGGCAGCCCCTCCAAGTCAGCTCCAAAATCATGTGTGAAGCAACAATCTCCCATCAAATATGCAATACGAGGCTCATATGGGCCCCTCCAATGAGGGTGCATGGTTCTTCGAGGTGGCAAGGCTCAACAAGCAATGCAATAACCCCACAAAAGTGGATGATCTCCCCAAAATCAGCTCCATAAGCAATGTATGATGTCTTCAAGGGAGAGCCTTACTCCTCAATCCAAGTGAATCATCCCTCAATTCATGGGACAGGGCTAGTACGTCCACACATGCTATATGAAACCTAAATGCAACCTCCAAGGTGGACATCCCATCAAATGATGTGACACATGCCTCAAAATGAGTGAATAAGGTGAGCTCTCAAAAATTTGGAACGTGGCATGGCATGAGAAGGCATGATGCATGAAGAATAGCTCAAAATTGTTTTTGCCAATGCCTTGGGAACCGTGAACTGCCTCGAGATATGTGATCTGCCTTGGAAAATGTGAATTGCATTGGGAACTGTGAAGATGCCCAAAATCTGAATGAAGCCAATGCCATCCTCAAACCCTAGGGGGATTCCATAGGAGGCCATGCATCATCAAGTGCCACCTCACCTCGTCAATAAACATGTCATCAAACCTTCTAACTTAGCAAGATGTATGAAATCAAGTAAGTGCACCTGCTGTCCAAAGCTCAAAATACAAGGCCTAGCGAAGAAATGTTACTAGGGTTGCCCCATGCCAAAATGAGGGGTAACAATAATGTAACTGCAAAGTCACTAGGATGCTTTGTAACTAGATTTTAGTAGAATATTTGCTCTTTGTTGTTCCACCTCATTGGAGAGTGGTTTTGTTTGGTAATAAGTGGATGATTGGGCAAGCTGGTAGGAATACATGGCATGTGATTAGATTAACTGACATCTCTTACTTATGGAATTGTTGTTGTCATGTAACTTTTCGAGCAATAAATATGTCGTTTAACTTGGCAAAAGTTGCTATGTTCATATCAGATTTGTTGAAATAATGTAACTGCAAAGAGTATTCTTATTATTATTGATATATTATTTATAGGATTAATCCCCATTGTGGATTAATCATGTCGGTAATTGTATTAGGACCAAATCCCCTTTTGCGGATTGGTCAACAGACAATTGTAATAGGCAGAATAAGAAGTCGGCCCCAGCAGTTATTATTGAGACCCAGAAATAAATTAAAGGTGGGTTTACCCACCCAGAGTGAGAAGTCGGCCCTGCCAGTGAAGACCCTTCACACGTGCCAGACTTGTATATATAGAGAGGCTAGCGCCTCACTTTATCACACAACACACTTGTTCATTCTTAAGAGGTAAGCTGCAACTTACCAGTTGGAGAGAGGGAGAAGAGTGGCGCATCTTTTGGAGAGGACTATCTGTATTGGTTTGAGTTATCTCTTGACATTGTATTGGCAATTTATGATAAGGAAGTTTTTGCTGGGTTTTCTTCCCCTAGAGGGTTTCCCAGGATAAATGTTGTGTCTCTTGTGAATATGTATTTCTCAGTGATCTTGTTCTTATGTTGCTCTTATCTATTGAAATGCAAAGAACTATAATAATGGCATAAACCATTAACAAGATTTGCTATCCAGCTTTCTACTAAATGGCCATTTTTTGGATGGATATAGATATTGTTGATGTTTTGTAGCTTCGGGTAGGTATTATCACATGGCCTCGATGTCGGGCATGTGAGAATCCTCGTTGGCACCTCACTGTACTTTCGTTGGGGTGAAAACCCCCTTGGATTGAAGCTAGGGGCTCCGTGGGTTTGGTGATGGGTTTGTGGGCTTGTGTTGGGGCTTCACACCGACAAGGAGGATTATAATATTCTAATTTAATGTTGAGTTTGTAAAGGGGCTTCTAACTCAACCATTGGACTTGTATAAAAGGAGATCAAGGTCATTGTGACATCTCATTCTTGTGTGGATGCTTGATGATTTCAGTTCAAGTGTGGTGACCTCAGTCCATCCATGGAGAGAAGCTAATTGGCCTCAGTTTTGTTGACGTTTTCTTTGTTTGGACAGGTTCCAAAAGAGGAGGAGGTCTATTGTTAGCCAAGGGAGAGCAAGTCGAGGCCTAGGAGAGGCTCGGCCTACTAGGAGGAGCCCAGCTACAGCCTGTATGAGGCTCGGCCAAGCTGGAATAGCCTACAGGAAGTTCGGCCTAAGAAAATAAGAGAGTCGTAGGTCAACAGGAGGCTCGGCCAACCTAGGATAGGCTATTGCAGGCCCAGGAGAGGCAGCCACTGAGTTCTGGGCAAATAAGGAGTTGTTACAGGTGTGTAACAGCAGTTGTAGAGGCCAGGAACAACAGAGAAAGAAGGTTGTTACAAGTGTGTGTGACAACAGTCTTTTGAGTGACTTTTGGACAGCAATTGGAGGGTTGTTTGAGGGCAGGACAGCACAGGAACAGCAGCATTGGACAGCCAAAGAGAAGGGTTGTTACATCAAGCTTTGGACAGTCCATTGAGGGGTTGTTACAACAATCCTAGAAAAGCATTGTGGGGTTGTTGCAGCAGCCTGTTGGACAACCTGGGGGGCAGTTTGAGGGCAGCGATGAGGGCTGTCACAAACTCACAACAACAACATAACAGCAGTTTACAGGGACAATTGAAAGCTGGAAGGACTCAGCCTTAGTCTTGTGCAAGGAGTTGCAGAGGAAGAGAAGGGTTTGAGGGGGCAAGGCATGCCTTAACCCTTAGCCTCAGGACAATAGACTTGGACACAGAAACCAGGAGGGTTTCAACAATGTTTTGTAAGTGTTCTTGGTATCTTTCTTTTATGTAAGAATTGGGCCATTGTCCCTAGTACATGAGCCCTTTGTTCTGGTTTTAAGAACAAGAGATTTTGGCATTAAATTCTTATGTACCTGTGTATGATCTAATTGCTAGTTTTATCTTTCGCTATGCTAAAGTGTTAGGCATCTCAGTGTGTTTATGTTTACAATTCAAATTGTGTTAATTTGTGTATTCTGTTGAGAACATAGACCATACCTGAAGTGTGTGTGCAACAAGTCTGGGTGCACTACGAAATCTAACATGGTATCAAAGCTTGAGGTTCTGAGAAGAGCAATTGGATCTGAGTTATTTACACAAGTGACAGCCCTGAGAAGGAGCTACAATGACTGTTGTAGGTGGCAGCAGGTTAGATGGTCTCTGGTTTGAGACATGGAGCAGACCGTTCAGACGAGGAGTTGTGGACTATTACAGCTTTGTGGTGTGGCAAGTTGGGAGTTTTGGTGGATTGGCGGAGAGCTCGGTTCGCAGCAGTATGTTGTGTGGCAAGTTGTCAATTTCATGGATGGATTTCCAGTGGCTTGTCATAATGAGTTGCGATGGGTGCAACCTATTATCCCCAATTTCTAGGGATAACTAGGAGATCATGTCTCGAGGCCCACAGGTCCTAGACATGGAGTACCGAGAGAAAGATTGACCTAAGCATGGCCCTGGAGGGCCCATCCTTTTCTTCTTTCATCAGATTTGTCTTGTCAGCAGCAGCAGCAGCATCCATCACCATCGGCTTGGTCTTGTATCGGAGAAGGCTCTTGCTCCATGAGGTAATTGGTCCAGGTATCATGGTATGTGTCACTTTTGATCATTATAACCTTTAAATGTATGCATCTGATCCCTTTTATCTCTGACAACTGCTTGGATCTTACATTGGCCCACTTGACCATGCTTGGGAAGATTGACTGGGTACCCTAGCAAGCCTGTACCCATAGGTTTTGGTTTGCCACTGGGGGATTCCTGAAGAGCCATCGTCCGCTCCCATCATACCACCACTTTTCCATCTTATCTCCCGCTCATATGTCCCATTCCCCTTGTCCGGGCATTAGGATGATCTGTTTGTGGGGTTGCACCTTATCTCGTGGGAAGAAGGGGCTAAAGGCCCAGAAGGTAAAAGCAGCTGGTAAAAGATAAAAGCCTAGAAATAAAACCTCGAGATGCTTC
>ML777761.1:3118658-3144623 GCA_009831015.1 Picea engelmannii | reverse complement strand
GCAGAGACAGGACAGTGTTTGACCGAGGTTTTGCACCGGAGAAGAAGAGGACGTTTCACCAGAGGCACTTTGGCAGAGCCCGGCCTAAGGGGAATGACCCCTTTTCAGTGGAACGTTGGCCTTGGAAGGCTCAGAGCGTCCCCTTCCTTACCATGACGTCATCCAGCTTCATGGTCATTCTTAGAGGCAGACTGGGCAGCAGTGGCACGTGTGGCATGTTGGAGAAGCCCCTAGGGGGCTAACGTTTTGCTCCTGGATGTCTCATTTGCCCTAAAAAGGGCTAGCGCCTCCCTTGAAGGGGCTTTTACCTTTATTACAGCTCAGTTAGGGTTTTAATTTGACAATTTAATGTAAAAACAGTATGATTTTGGTTTAAAGCCTTGTCGGCTAATTTTTATGACCTAAAATTAATTAAAGGTCATTGATACAATATATATTGAGGAGTTTTATCCTCATTTTGACATAACACAACACTCACTCTCCTAGTGAGATGATTTTTGCGCCCTACTTGGGTATTTGTTCTCTTTGAGTGAGGCACACTTGTTGAAGGAAGGCATTTCTTGGCATTTTTGGCATTTCTCTTGAAGGAAGGTTTACAACTAGGGTTTGCAATGCTATTTCATCATGATATGTAAGTGTTTTTTCTGCAAAACTTCTTAATTGAATGGTTGTAGTCTTATATTCTTGCATTTATTATAAACTTTGCTGATTTTAAAACCCTAGGGGACAAACACGCTGAAAATCTCAACAAGACTTAGCGGACTTGATGAGAGGTTGTTGTAAGTAAATATTGTATGAGATGATGTATTACAATTGAGGGCCCTGATATATATACTTGGGCGGAGTGCCTTTTCATTTAATAGACATGTCTTTTCCATTATTGTCTTTTCATTAATTAATTTATTACTAATTATTAATTATTTATATATTTATACATTATATTATAAATATATTATTTATATATTATATTTTTGTTGATGATTATTTCCTCACATGCACGTCTAATTAATATAGATCACTCCATCCTAGAGCAGGCAATGTGAAAGCACCTTGAGTCTATCCACTCCTCGTCAGGAGAAAGACTACGCCTAGGTCATTCACCACTCGCAAAGCTCTGTGAGTAAATGAGTCATTTCCCTTGGTCAAATCAGCATGACCAATATGGGAGAATGTCTGCCCAATGTTGCTAACTGGAGAAACATCAACATGTGGTGCCTACATATGTAAGTCCTGCTGTCCATGCCAATTGACTTTTAATGCACTCACTTTCAACTAAAAAAAAAAACACAACTCAGATGGAAATGTTGATAGAATTGAAAAGAACCTCCAAATTAGCAAAGAATCTAAAGATGTAATGCATGCGCGCTGAAATTTAGAGTAGAGAGTTGGAGACAGCTCCCACTCTCTCCCTACCTTAGTTTATCCTTTGTAAATTTCTTTAGTGATTCCTAGCAGAAACGGGGGCACCCAAAAAGAGTCTGTCTTGGAAACGGGAGAGGTGGTTATATTAATCAACGGCATAGTCATGGAACAAGACCCCGACAAGGGATATGCCAGATATGCCGCATTGTTTGAAGTATTCTTGCAACTCAGAAGGCATCACAAAGACAACAATCACAACGAAGTGGACCCACAAGCTTCTGCCCGTGTGAAGGATTTAGAGAGCAGTGAATCTTGGAATAGGGTGCCAAAGAGAAAATGAACACAACACCCTACAAATTATACTGAACTCCTCTGTAAATTAGAAAATAAAAGACTCCAATGGCAATGCATACAGACTCTCAGTACATTAAGATAGAAAATTGAAAACAAGAGAAACCCAAAGAAAAAAAACAGAGATAAAGTTCCCAAATCAAGCGTCTAATAAAGGAGGGAAATCCAAACAAAAGTACCTGGAATGTCATGACCGAGTTGCAGAAGATTCCAGGCGGAGGAAATACTCTTCCGATGGTGGCCTGGTCGTTGGGGGGGTATTCGCACGCGGAGGAACGGGCAGCGCGAGAAAGGCCTTTGTCTTGCTTATGGGTCTGCATTTCTCTAATTCAACAAGATCACCCACTTTGAACTTGTTGTCTGGGTCATGGGCCTGGTACTTCTTCCTCTTCCTCACTCGTTTCTTGTATTTGGGATGGATAGCCAACCTTACTACCTCAACTTTCACAGTCTTATCATTTGTTGAACACACCACCTTCCCCTGTAACTTCTTCATTGCTCTCACTGCGAGGTGCGAGGGATTGCTACTCCAACCGATATTAGCCGTGGTGGAATTTGGAGTGAAGAAGTGGGTTGATCCTCTGAGGAAAGAGCAATGCCCTGTGCCTATGCTTCTTGTTGGAACGGGCATTTTCAAGCTCAAACCCATCGTCATGGCCATTGCCATACTCAGTCCAGGACATGGATTTCAACACAGACCATCTATGCTTCCAATAGATCAGGTAGAATACATGAAAGGCTATGAAGTGCAAGCCATCGCTTTCTATTATCCTTATCCAAACACCTTTAAGGGCACCACCCTTCTCTTAAGAAGGCCAAATCACTGTCTAATCACTGCCCACCATCTTAAGTCATATTTATTAAGTCAGGAGAGGGCTAAAACTTCGTGCGGGTAGATTTCAATTTGTTTGTATTCCTCCGGATGACAATTCCTCCATATGACAAGGGATCTAAGTTTAAATAAATTTGTTTTAAATGGGCAAGTACTTAAATCACTAACATGGGTTTTTTTTTATTCAAGAAGGACTAACATCTAAAAGAAGCCATACTTACTAATATATTATGTAGGAAGTGTTGGTGTGTGAGTTTTAAGAGAATCACAAAATCCTAAATCATTTATTTATAAGTTGTTATTTTTATCTTTTTATGATTGTCATCTTTATCTATTAGTCATTAATGTGAGAGTATATCTAGATTGAGAAGTAGTTATATATATGTACTATACATTGATATCATTAGGATGAATATATTGTTTGTAATGGTTTAGGCATTTTCTATAAGTTTTTGTGTTTCATTGATTGTTCTATTCTTTAACATGGTATTAGAGTTTTTTGTGAGTCAATGGCCACATTGAATATGCTTTTGTAATTGGAGGTTATGATATTGAGTGCTTCCTTTTGGCACATATAGATCGCATAATCACTTTTCCAATTTTGAAGTATGGTGTGCTAGAATTTTAGTCGTTTAGGTGTTCATCTCTTGCCACTATTCAACCACGGAACTTTCATGGCACGTAACGTAAATCTTCATAACCATCTATTGCACTACGTCGTGAATCAAGACTATTTGCATGCTTCATTTTCCTTTTTTTCTAGTTACCACATGCACATGGGTTGTCTTGCATCGATCAATGTGAGCATATCTAAATCATTTTATGTTCACTGAATTTGTTGGCTTGAGAATGTTTTACTGAGATAAATTAGTAGAGTTCACATATTTGAATCGTTTAATTGTTGGATAATTGATTATTGGTCCAATGAGGCCATAAACCCCCTATTAGAGTTTCAAAATTCACAATCATCACATTCTCAATTAATTCTACAAAGCTTCAAACATTATGTTGTCAATATGCGGCCTAATTTTCCATAAATCTGCAATAGATCTGTAACAGTCTTGAATAAAGCAAGTACAATTGACTTGTTGAATAAATTTATATGTGTTTACAAATCAAGAAAATCTATCACTAAAATCTACCATAAATTAATGATATACCACGGATATATGAATTAGATCTACTAAATCTACAACAAATCAACTGCACACTAGAGACTTTATGACTTTTTTGACATCAATCTCTCTACAATAAAACTTTTACAATAGATGTACATAATGTATATAATAGATCCACATATCATATAAGCAAATCTTAAAAATATCTATGTTTTGAAAATGGGATAGGACATTCAAACTTCAATAAAAAGTGATGCCATGTCATTCTACCATTAAAAAAAACATTTTTCATGACAAAAGATTAGAATTGATTTACCCATTTAATTGTCTTTTATGCCTTTTGAAGGTGCTTTAGTCCTTTTGCAATGCAAGCCTCCTTCACCATTCTTTGTAAGCATGCTCCTTTGATGATGGGGTCACTTACGCACTCCTTCCTCGTCAATCTCATGTATAATTGACCTCTTGGAGGGTCAATGATGAATGTCAACCCTTTTTATCTATTTCAAGCCTTCGACTAGTTTTCTTATCTATTGATGAGTTGTCAATGTGAAAACATATTTAGATATAGAGGTGGTTACATCCATTTACTATATACTGATATCATTGGGATGAATATATTGTTGAAAATGGCTTAAGCCTTTTCTACCAATTCTTGTGTCTAATTGTTTGCTATATTATTTAGCACGGTATCAAAGCTCCTTTAGTCTTAAGGACCTAATAACTTAACAAGGCCTCCATGGTAGTTATCCATAAGAGGTTCATTGTGAGTAGTGCTAAGTTGAATGTGAGTTTTGTTTCTTCAAAAAAAAAAAAACTCTAAGTACTTTCCCATGATCCATGGATGAAAAATGAGGTAAATCGTCAGCCTTGATTACAGATTCTAACCCTGAGGAGATCAAGAGAGACAAACCCGAGACCTCCCCAACTTTGGGGGAGAGATAAGAGCACCACTTGAGCTAACCTTGTAGGGACCTAAATTAATTAAAGCCAAAAAATTCATACAATTAAACATATAATTCCTTTCTCATTGCATAAATAATTCATTCACCATCATATAAGCATATAATATTCAGCAGAATTTAAAATGTATTCACAGCATGAAAATAACTCAGCAAATTCATAAATAAAGTACCTCCTTCTGATGCTAATTCCCGCTAATCTGGTTGTCCTTTCCCTGTTGCCTTGCCCAGCCTGATGCACTGACCAAACCCTGCCCAAACCGACTAACCTCCCAGCCAGCTAGGAGCAGCCCGTCTAGCTCCCTAGCTCCAGGATACCGAAAGGAATCTTGGCCCCCATGCCCAAAACCCCCAGCAACCTGGTGCCCCCTGCAATGGTTCACCAAAAACCCCCAAATCCAAACTCCTCCAACCAGAAAATATGCCACAGAAATATCGTGCCCCTTCCAAAATGCTTCCTTCCCTCAAATAATAATCATCCCCGCCTTTTCCCATAGGACTCTTCCCTGTCATATCCCCCCTTCACTGACTCTCCTCCCCTTCATTAATTGCCTTATCCTCCCCATTATTATCTTATCCCCTCCTTTATTATCTTATCCCCTCCTTTATTACCTTATCGCCCCCTTTATACGTAAAGTTTCATGAGGATTAAATTAAAGTTATTAAACTCCTTTATTTATTACTCAAATCTTTAATGAGTCAAATAATTAATTAATTAATCATCAACAGATATGAACAATTAATTAGTAATTAATTAATATTATTAAGAAATAATTATTGTTTAACTAAAACATATTAGGACAGTTAGATTATCTAATTAATTATACTTAATAATCCCTATGCATCTATTTAACCAGGGTTGTTACATACACCCACCCTTCAGGAAACTTCGTCCCGAAGTTAAGGTATCTCATGATACAAAGGAAAAGAAACACGGTTCACACATTCATGATAATTAATCGACACTATTAGTAAGTAAGCCAAGAAAACTCATACATACTAGTGTACATGTACAAGAAATGCATCTGTAGCTAGTACATACAAGTCTCGTGCATGTACTAAAAATCAATAACTATCACCCTTATAGTATTTTATGTATGCATCCAATCCAATCAACAAGACTATTCTTTTATAAAAGACAATAAACCAATCAAATGTTTGCGAAATCCTTTAATTACAATTATCTAGTTCAACAATTTTATTTAGGCAACTGTGGTTTAGTTACGTAATTATGAATATTCATTTTTATTTTTTTTAGAAGGGAAAAACATTAAATTCCACCATCAGACAATTCTCCACACCTTCTCAACTATTTCTACTCATCCTTCCTCCCTAACTTACTTCCATCTTCATTCCTATCCTTACTCTGTTGGACTATCTTGGAGCGTCAACTATATTGACCTAACTCCAAATAGAACCCGTAAGCGGAAGTGTCACTATCTCGACCAAGCTTCCCCAGCAGGCAACTGACAATCATCATCACACGTCTAGGGGAGCGTGAACTAACACCGTCCTCCCATGACTTTAGGTTTCAGAGGATACACGGTGGGAAATGCCTCCACCCCTCCTAATCATAAGTAGGGTCCACACCCTACAATGGAATATACAGTGGCACCGTGTTGCTGGGAGTTTTGTCATCGTTTATTCGGTTTTGGGCAGTCTCATCACCTGAAATCCTGCACTGGTCCACATATCATAGCAATGCATCCAAACTAATATAATTTCACATACAAAGATTCATACCATAATGTTTCTCAGCTAGTGGTCATGACATTCACTTTCATCATTATTATCCCTTGGCTATTTCATAGCCCATAACCTGCAGATTAGTTTGTAACACAAACTCATACATTTCTATGCATTATCATCATGTAATTGCATACTATCATCATTTCAATTCGGTATCCTTGTACCGACAACTTAACATCAAAGTTTTCAAGTTAGAAATAGCTCTCATAATGTCCCATAATTAAATTTCGACACCCATTCATAAAAGTATCATTTATCAAATAGATTGCATCATATCCAACATCATTCTACTAGCATTTAAACCTTCATAGGATTCACATTCACACAATATGTCACATCATATCCATCATCATTGATAACACTTAAACATTCATAAAAATTACATTCACATAGTAGATCGCATTATATCCATCATCATCAATAACATTTAAACATTCATAAAATTTACATTCTCACAATATATCACATCATATCCATCATTATTCAAATACATATAACATTCATAAAGGTTCATATGTCTTAAAAGTTTAAGTGTATCATTTAACAGTTTCACTGTGAATATAAAATAATATAAGTAGGCCTCAGGTAATCCTGGTTGTCTAAGTCAAAAGGTGGTGTTACATACACACAACCTTCGAGAAACATATTCTCGAGGTGGTCAAAAAATTGAGGGATAGTCTCGTCGTAGTGTCTCGGCGTCTTCCCAAGTAGCAGATCCTGGTCTATACTTGTCCCATTGGATCTTAACTTGGTCTACCAGACGGTTCCTGAGCTATTGGACTCTACGGTTCAATATGCGTAACGGTTCTACCGTGAGGGTTCCCACGTCGGATACTTGCAATTCCTTCCAATTTAGTTTATGTGATTCATCAACAACATAATGACATAAAACAAATACATGAAAAACATTATGAGTTTTATGCAAGTGGGGTGGCAGTATGAGGCGATAGGCAACGGGTCCAATTTTCTCTTGGATTCTGAATGGTCCTATAAATCGAGGTGACAACTTTGTCCCCTTCCTGAACCGTATGGTACTCTTATTAGGCCTAATACGAATGAAAACATGGTCTTCCACTTCATAACTTCGGTCGGTCCTGTGTGCATCCACATAACTTTTCTGCCTATCCTGTGCTTCCTTTAGTTTCTGCCTAATCTGAATCACATGTTCATCCATCTCTTGAATCAATTTTGGCCCAACTGTTACTCGGTCTTCTAGTCTATCCCAACTCAACAACGTTTTGCATGGTCTTCCATACAGAGCTTCGTAGGGTGGCATTCCGATGGAGCTATGAAAGTTGTTATTATAGGCAAACTCTACCAAAGGTAGGTACTTCTCCCATTGGGTTTGATTATCCATGACATACATCCTGAGCATGTCTTCCATGACTTGATTTACTCTCTCAGTTTTCTCATCTGTTTCAGGATGATATGTTGTGCTTAAGTTCAACTGAGTCCCCAACACTGACTGCAAACTTGTCCAAAACCTAGAAGTGAATCTGGAGTCCCTATCTGAAATGATATTCTTAGGTATCCCGTGCAAACGAATAACCTTGCTTACAAACACATGTGCCAGATCAATGACATCGTAAGTGTCTCTAACCGGAATAAAATGAGCACTCTTGGTTAACTTATCAACCATCACAAGAATGGCATTGTGTCTATGAGATGTGAGCGGTAACCCCACAACAAAATCCATAGAGATGACTTCCCACTTGGACATAGGAACATCATGTGGTTGTAGGAGGCCTGCCGGGTGATGGTGGTCGGCTTTCACTTGTTGACACTCTAGGCATTTGGCGACGAATTGGACTACATCGCGCTTCATGCCTACCCAGAAGAAGAGCTTCCTGATGTCTGCGTACATCTTCTTCACACTCGGATGCGCACAATAAAGTTCTCTATGGGCTTCCTTCAGTATGATGCTTCGAATATCCCCATCTTCAGGGATGTACATCCTTCCTCGATATCTCAATAGTCTGTTTGCTTCCAGACTATATCCTTCATACTTTGGATCTAACTGCCTCTCGCTCTAGAGGTTTGAAGTAACCTCTAAACACCAACTATCTCCTTGGAGTTGCATCAACACACGTTCCCTTAGATTGACTTTTAAGGATATCAAGGAGAAGACATGTGGTCTCCTGCTCAAGGCATCTGCAACCACATTTTCCTTCCCCTTGGTGTACGAAATACCAAAATCGTACTCACTCATAAACTCACTCCACCGCCTTTGCCTGGCATTCAGATCTCTTTGAGTGAAGAGATGTTTTAAACTTTGATGGTCCATTTTGAGCTCAAAGTTTCGCCCCACAAGATAGTGTCTCCAAAGTTTCAAAGCTAACATTACAACTGCCAATTCTAAATCATGAGTAGCGTAAAGCTCTTTGTGTTTCTTCAACTTCCTTGACGCATAAGCTATCACTCCTCCATCCTGCATTAGTACAGCCCCCAACCCTTGCTTCGAGGCATCCGTGCAAACTTTGAAGTCCTTTTCCATATTCGACACTCGTAGAATTGGCGCACTAGTTAGTAACCTCTTAAGCTCAATGAATGCACTATCACATTCTTCTGTCCATTCATACCTGACCCCCTTGCGCTACAAAGTGGTGATGGGTTTCGCTATTTTGGAGAATCCCTCCACAAATCTTCGATAATAAACTGCTAGCCCCATGAAGCTTCTCATCTCATGGGCATTTTTCGGCACTGGCCACTCCATAATGGCCTTTACCTTTTCTGGGTCCACAAAGATTCCTTCGCCGGAAATGATATGACCTAAATAGTGAATTTCTTTCTGGAAGAAGGAACACTTTGACAACTTCCCATACAATTTGTTCTCCCTAAGGCAGGACAACACCACTCGCAAGTGTTCCTCGTGTTCTCTTTCGTTCTTGGAATAGATGAGGATGTCATCTAGAAAGACTTGTACAAAATGGTCTAAGTACTTCCGGAATACGTCGTTCATGAGGCTCATGAATACTGCTGGCACATTGGTCAATCCGAAAGGTACTACGACAAAATCGTAATGTCCAAACCGAGTTTGAAAGGAAGTTTTTGGGATATCGCCTTCCTTAATCCTTAACTGATGATACCCGGATCGCAAATCGATCTTTGAGAATACCACTGCTCCTTTCATCTGATCGAAGAGGTCATCTATTCGCGGCATTGGGTACCTATTTTTCACTGTAGCACGGTTCAAGTCCCTGTAATCTATACATAGTCATAAGGAACCATCCTTCTTCTTTACAAAAATTACTGGTGCACCCCAAGGTGAGACACTAGGCCTTATTAGCCCTAAGTCCAGTAACTCTTTCAACTGCATTTGCAACTCACAAAGTTTCGGCGCTGTCATCCGATACAGAGTCTTGGAAATTGGTTCTGCAACAGGTTTTAGCTCAATAGTAAAATCAAGCTCCATCTCAGGAGGTAACCTTGGTAACTCGTTCGGAAAAACATCATTAAATTTTGACAATACCGGGTACTGATCCAATGAGGGCCCCTTCCTTTCACTCACTGTTTCCACTACATACAATCGACGCCCTTGCCTCAAGCATCGCTTAACCTTCATAGTTGAGATAAAGCGTAATGACACTTTCCTCCGTACACCCTGGATCTCCATTGGCCTTCCTTCGTCGTCTACACAGAACACCCTTTTTGCGAAACAATCTACCAAAGCTCGATGAGCTTCTAACCAATCCATTCCAATGATTAGGTCATACGCCCCGAGAGCAGTGACGTACACCTTTAACCTGGTAGTAAACACTCCCAGGTCTACTATACAATTATCAACGCTAGGTCCTACAACTTGTTTTTCCCCCGAAGCCATCTCGACTTGTTTAAAGTCATCCTGCTCGTAGGCTGCCAACCCACTCTTTTCTAATGCAGATGGTGAAATGAAACTATTTGTCGCACCAGAATCAAATAAAATCTTAACATTGATATGATTTAGCGTACCTAATGACTCCACCACCGTGGATTGATGTTCGGCCTGGCGATTATTAACCGCTGCGTAAATCTGGTGGCTGCTACTTGCTCGTCCCATCGGGGCCTTTCCTTCTCTATGCACGAATCTTGATTGTAACTCTGGGCAGTCACGTTGGTAATGGGGTCCTCCACATCCCCAACATGTAACACGGGATTGAACTTGCGCACTATTATGTGACTATCTCTGAAATGAGTTCCTTCCCCTGGAACCCCTGCCCCTACTAGTTGTTCCCTGAGATGGTTGTGGACCTATCTACGTCGTTGGTGATGAATGAGATGTTGCACTCGCTGCCATTGAAATCCCTACAACTATTGTCCTTGGTGCGACTCTGTTACCATATGGAGGTGGCCTTGAGCTCCATCCCCTGGAAAATGTCCTAGGGGTCTTCCCCACGAATCCAGGACGATGCGGAAAGGAAGGTCTTGCACCTCCAGTTAAGTTCATGTGTTCCTCCGCATAACGTGCATTTTCCACAGCTTATGCTACTAAAGATGGTTTCCACATCCACACCATAGCTCTTATCTTAGGGTTCAATCCATAGACGAAGCGCTCTGCCTATCATTGGTCATTATCCATATACGAAACATATTTGACCAATTCCATAAATCTGATCTCATATTATTCTACGGTCCTGTTTCCCTGTACTAGTGCATGAAACGCTCCTAGCTGTTGTTTCTCATAGTAAGCTGGTAGATATTTTCTTCGGAACCTCTCCTCGAAAATTTCCCAGGATACAATGTCTGAGGTAAGATGCGGTTGTCTTTCCAAGTTGCCCCATCAGTTCAAGGCGTTGTCTCTTAACTGAAAAATTGCTATCTTCACCTTTGAGGTGGATGCATAGTCCCTTAAGGCAAAACACCTTGTCATGCCTTCCAACCATGCTTCTGCGCGTTCACTAGCGCGACCCCCGGCAAACTCTGGAAGTTTGATCTTCTGCAATTTTCGAGTGATGTCTTCGAGTGGAGGTCCTCCCCCTGAATCCCTCGACACTTCTAGATTACCCATTCCAGATGGTGGGGGCTCCACTTCGATCCCTGTTGGTTGTCGCCCCTTTAAAGTCTCATTTATGGCCTCCAAAGAGCGCAGTATGAGAGCTAGTTTCGACGATGGTGGTGGTAGCACTGGCGGTGTTGGTGGTGCCTACGACGACGCTCCTCTGCCTCGATTCCCTCGAGTCCTAACCATCCTGTATGATTTGACCTGCGTCAGCCAAAGTTGTCAGGGTGAGTTCAAGGACGTTTCAAATTGGTGCTACTTAAACTAGAAAACAGGGTTAGGCGTAAGTTTTTCTTTACTTGTTTGTAAATAGACGTTACTCTCTTTAGGGGAGTGGCTAGGTTAGGGCTAAAGCGTCTAAGCTTGATTTCTTCACCTAAGAAAACTATTGACTCCCTCACCCGGTAGCTATGCTAGCACTGTACCCCAATCGCTAATTTCTCTAACTTACCCTCCTAGTGCGCATGAAGCCTCCTTTTGCTTATCTCGCTCTAAGTCCTTATACTTTGCATTTAAAACTAAATAAGGTGACTTCCAACCTAATGTCGATGAAACGAGTCTAAGGTTATCCTTCGATGCTTGACTTGTGAGCTTTCATTGGCACATTGTACATATGTGTTGAATTGTGTGTCTCGGTGGCTGCAGGTGCGAGTCTTGAGGATTGTAGAGTGGCTTTCAGGCATTGGAGCTTAGCGCTTGGCTTTGACTAGTGGAATGGAATGGAATGGAAGGGCTTGGCTATTGGCTCGATGAGTTGTGTGTATGGTCTCGTGAGCTTGGCGCTTGGATAATCGAAGATTATTCTTCAGGATAGTACTTTGCTACTATTGATAATTAAATTATTTATATGTGAAATTATTTAGTAAAAGTGATATGTGTGGCGCGTTGGTGTTTGGTCATTTCTTAAGGCTTGGGCTTGGTGGGTGGTTGTGGGTTCAAAACCCATATCACCCCCTTAAGTAACATTTTTTTTATTATATATAAACAGTTTAAATTAATTAATTTAAATTTTAAATCTCTAATTTAAAATAAAACCTAATTTATTTAATTTATCTTAGCTATAGAATTGTTTATTATATTTTTTTGAATATAAGAAATTAATAATAATTTTAATTTTTTTGATAAATAAATGAAATAGATAAATATATAAAAACTTACCTCGTAGGCCTAGACCTCGCATGCGATCCACGTGTTACTTCTTATTTCCGGTTAAAAAAAAAAAAAAAAGAGTTATCATTTAAACCCTAAATGCCACCATTCCTTTCTCATTTGCTCGGGTGTCTGGTGCTTTTGCAGGGAGAGATTGAAGGAGGGAGTTTAAGCGCGACCAAGGGTTTGATTCCTCCCTTGACCTTGGTCGTTGAGCTATGGCTCTCTCTCTATCTCTCTCGATGGGTGTGGAGCCATGGGTTCTCCTGGGCGTGGCTCTGTGTTGGTTGGCTTGTATATTGTTTTGATAGTATATATATATTTCCTATTTAATTTATTTGCATAGTTTTATACCCAGTTTTTTTTTTTAATCTTTCATGAGCCCAAGGCTATCGTCTTGTGTTTGGCTCTGGCATTGGCCGCTGGCTATGTGCTGGCGCGTTGGCAGCCCAGCCTTTACACTGTTGCTTGTGCGCTTGTCTCTTATTCTCGGCCTGTGTGTTGCTTGTGCTTGGGTTCTGGCTTGTGTGTTGTTGTTGTTTGACCTTGTGTTGCTGTTGGGTTCATAGATTGTTGTGTGGATTAGTGTGTATTTTATCACAAAGATGGTTGGTTTCCACCTGGCTGTCACAGGTGGATCGGGGATTTGCCTTCGATGGCACCATTCCAGCGCATTCCAGTACCATATTTTTTTATATCTTGGGGTTTGGATATTGTATATCGGTTTGTATATTGCGTGCTAATCCCTAACAAGCGTTGTGTGGCAGGTTGCATGGAGCTAGAGCATTAGATTTTGTGCACAAAGACTTGGCGACTTGGCGGGTGTGTTGGGTGTTGGAATGTGTGCTAAGCACTGGATGCGTTATTTTGCTATGGATTAATAGCTAAATCTATATCTCATGTCGTACAGCCTGCCATCCAGCCAAAAACTTATATCTTTCCTTTATTCCCTGTTCAATTCGAAGACTCCCAGCAAAGCGTTGTAGTATCCTCGGCCAACCAGCTAATGTGGGCATTCTGCCAAATATAGAGAAACAAATGGTGCCGCATAGCCTTTTTCCCCTTGTGGGCTCAGTCCTCGGCGCGTTTGTATGGCGTTTGCGCTTGTGCGCTAGGTTTTGACTTATGTGCTAACCCGCGATTTTACGTGCAGGTGTTGGCTCGGGTACTAGAAGCTTGGAACAGGTCAATTGATCGCTAAGAGCATAAGCAAATTCATTTTTTTTGGGGGGGTTTCAACCTACTGACTTTGTGGGGCACGCTTTCACAAGTATTTCATCACTCAAATGTTGACGGAGAAAAGTGACGTGTATAGTTTTGGAGTGGTTTTACTAGAGATCGTATGCGGTAGACAACCGATTGATGTAAAACTACCCACAGAGGAAGTGAACATAATTCGATGGGTAAATAATCTGTTCAAAATATCAATATTTAACAGCACTAAAAAAAATATTGTGTAGTGCATCTTCATATTTAACAACACTGAAATTAGAAAAATTTGCAGTACATCTTTCCTCAGAAATTCACAATAATTATTCGCATATTTACAGGTGACTCTGTATGTACTAGGGATGGATGAAAATCCTGGCAAAATAGTAGAAATCATAGACAAAAGAATACACGGAAATTACGACATGAAGTCCATCAATCTCTATAGCCACTGGAATTCAACGATTCTTTGGTAGATTTTGAAATGCTTTTTAAAATTTCGATTTTTTTTGTTTGTTTGTTGCGGCGACGGTTTTATGGAAGATTTTAAAGTCCTGAGGGCTCGTGTTTGTTGGTTGAATGTGCTTTTTAGAAGGTTACTATTTAATTTGGCGTAGGAGGACGAGATTCTTAAATGTTTTAGGTTTTATCTCGTCGGCCTGTAGGTACGGGATTTGAAACTTTACTCTCTTCCTGGTATGCAATCTATCTACTTTTCTATATTTATTTGCTTTAATCGCAAGTCTCTGTGTAAGCAGTGAGGGATCGATTCCAGTTTTTGTTGTCTGGTGGTCCCTAGGGGCAACAGAGGGTTTTCCTTTCTCAAATCTTAGGGTTTCAAGGGTTTCTTTGTTTTTGTTTTTTTATATTTTTTATTTTATTTTATTTTTTACCCTTTTTGGTTTCGTGTTTTCTTTGTGTTGGAATTGTGTCCGTATGTTTTCCTTTTACGGCTAAGGGTCATATTTGGATTGCGGCATAATAAATGACGATTTTCTCTTATTTTGACACTACCATCATTTTTGTTGTAAAATACCCTTTCGTGCCAGACCTTTGTGGGTTGAAAACCATTGGCTTAGGAATTGTGCCTGAGGGGTCTCTATTCTTTTTTTTTTTTTTAGCTGTTCATTATATAAAATATCACTATGTACATGTGAGGTTTCTCACGGGTTGGAAGCTTTTATAGGCTAGACTTCTTACATGCCTGAAGGTGAACAGGCCTCCTTCAAACTTGCAATGGTTTCTAAAGTTTTCTGGTTTATTTCTGGGTCGATTCTAAGTAGGTGGGTAAGCCCTTGGCTCCAGATTTTGAACCAGGGCTCTGATACCATATGTGGGGACCTAAATTAATTAAAGCCAAAAAATTCATACAATTAAACATATAATTCCTTTCTCATTGCATAAATAATTCATTCACCATCATATAAGAATATAATATTTAGCAGAATTTAAAATGTATCCACAGCATGAAAATAACTCAGCAAATTCATAAATAAAATACCTCCTTCTAATTCTAATTCTCGTTGATCTGGTTGTCCATTCCTTGCTGCCTTGCCCAACCTGATGCACTAACCAAACCCTGCCCAAACCGACTAACCTCCCAGCCAGCTAGGAGCAGCCTGTCCGACTCCCTAGCTCCAGGATACCGAAAGGAATCCTGGCCCTCGTACCCAAAACCCCCAGCAACCCGATGCCCCCTGCAATGGTTCACCAAAAACCCCCAAATCCAAACTCCTCCAACCAGAAAATATGCCACAGAAATATCGTGCCCCTTCCAAAATGCTTCCTTCCCTCAAATAATAATCATCCCCCCCTTTTCCCGTAGGACTCTTCCCTGTCATATCCCCCCTTCACCGACTCTCCTTCCCTTCATTAATTACCTTATCCTCCCCATTATTACCTTATCCCCTCCTTTATACGTAAAGTTTCATAAGGATTAAATTAAAGTTATTAAACTCCTTTATTTATTACTCAAATCTTTAATGAGTCAATTAATTAATTAATTAATCATCAACAGATATGAACAATTAATTAGTAAATAATTAATTAATTAATATTATTAAGAAATAATTATTGTTTAACTAAAACATATTAGGACAATCAGATTATCTAATTAATTATACTTAATAATCCCTATGCATCTATTTAACCAGGGTTGTTACAAACCTTCAGGACTATACCACATCTTATAATAAATAAATAAAAGACTACCTTTTTTTGCGAACGTGTCCTAAACCTATCTTCAAACTGGACATAAGGGGGTCTATAAAGAACACCATGTCTTTGTGTGCAATGGTGGATGATTTTATCTTGGATGTTTGATGGATAATTTGTGTATAGTATTTTAACAGTAATATTTATTTTGGCAAACAAAACAAGCACACAAATGCAATGATCATTCGCTTATGAAGTGCTTACACTACAATGGTGATTGCAACAATTAAGTTAAAGTTATCATCTTTGTAAAATGGTAAACAAACATGTGTCATTTCAAGGTAATTAACAGAAGTGGTAAATTGTAAATCCATCGAGAACAACATTTCTTTGAACCAATAGTTGTTTAAGTCATTAAATTGTACAAAGGAGGAATTGCATGAAACCCTTTTAAAGTTGATAAGGTGTTTTTCAATTCAAAATTCAATTGTGGAAATTGTCCTAAAGACTTGCCTAAAATTGAATAAGGAGGTCATTTTCATCAAAGTCTAATCATTGTAAAAGAATTTTGGGGTGCATGATCTACAATACCTAACACACTAAGTTGACAACAAATACAAGCAAGCGTGACACAATTGCAAATTTAATATGGGTAAAGGAGGAAAGTGTTTGCAAAATGCCAATCAATAAATTAAAGAACTATATGACTCCTTGCATGATTTAAATGAATGGGTTGTGGATCTTCACAAGCAAATGGATATGAAGGATAAATTGATTGAACCACTTAAACTAAATTAAGTGAAAAAAGAGAAAGAGATGATCACAATGCAAATTGAGAACATGATGCAAGATAAGTCAATGGTTGATGCAACTTGTGACACAAGACCTAATGCAAGTGATTGATATAGATGCAACCAACAATATGAATGATGATTCCTTAACTAGTTATGAGATAGAATCGTGCATTAATAGTTAATTGATAAAGACAAGTTTTGTTGAAGATGTGTCACAAGTTGAAGATGTCAAAAGCACAAAGTGATACCAAAAGCAATATATGTGAATATGAACTTGAATTTTTTCTTAACGTTTTAAAAGAAAAAAATCATGAATGTTTGGGAGAACATCAACAAGTACAAAATGATTTGCCCAAGATCATTGTCGGATCTTAGAAAGAATTACAATTTAACAAAAATTAGTGTGGCTTAGAATACGAAAAAGACATTACCTTTCATATTCTTAACTACGCCAAACTGGTTCAATTTTTGAGTGCATGATTTCTTACTGAAAATTTGAAGGGTTAAGATTCAAATGTTCAACAAGTTGATGAAGGAGTTAATAAGGCCGATGATATAGTTTATGATAAACACATTGAGGAAATTCTTAAGTTGCAACATTGCCATTGAGTTGGCCAGGGAGACAAATTGTTATGATCTCCATCCTTGTCTTCATCTTGGGAAACAAATCATCATTCAGAAAAAATGTTGAAGAAGAATAAGATTAAAAGGAAAATATTTTGCATAAGTCTTGTTGTCGAGTTCCTACACAAGTAAGACATATTTGCATGGAGAAGTTAGAAAATCCTATGGATTCAAATTAATTGTTGCACGTTACCCCCTCTCACCTAGGGGTAACTAGAGGAGATCATGTCTCATGGTCCATAATGAAGACAATTGCAGTACCCCTAAGCCGAACCCCATTGTAAATATAAATGTAATTATACATATAGGATGATGAGCCAGGATACTTTTGGGCCAAAGTGTCTTTGTATGAATGTATTTTGAGGCCAAAGTGCCTATATGGTTATTGGGTTGGTGAGCCTAAAGCTGAAAGGCCAGTGAGCCTATTTTTGTAAAATGCAATCACACACATTTTTAATGAAAACACATCATTGTTGCAAACCAACCATGTAAAAGAGTATGGGGGATTAACTCCACCAGAATGGGAAAGGGGGGCTCGGAGTATGGGGAAAAGGGGCTAAGCTAGGGGTATTAAGCCCAAATGAATATTTTATTAATATTCCCAAAAATGTTTAAAGTATAAAGTATAAAGTATGGATATTTAAATATATCCCAAGTCTTTATGTTGAGGAACGTATCACCTTGTGAGGGAATCCATGTGCAACCAAGCTAATTCCCAACATGACAAGTTTCAAGTTAGGAACATGAAAATATAATTGGGGAAATTCAATTCCTTTGATCATCTTTTCCATCATTATCTGCACCTCACTACCTCCATGTTATTGTCATATGTACCTTCATGTTGCTAGTATAATACATGTACCTATACCAGGACCTTGGTTAGATTTAGAGTTGGACTAAAGAGGCGAGTTGGTAGGCCCGTAGGACATTGAAGAAGTGGGTTGTCAGGCCCGTAGGACATTGAAGAAATGGGTTGTCAGGCCCGTAGGACACTGAAGAAGCGGGTTGACATGTCCATGAGCATTCTCTCTAGGTGAGAGAATTGTTGGGAATTGATTTCCCAAGGTGCCAAACTGTAGCTACAGGGCTCTGAGACTTCATCTCCTACATGTTGTTGAAGCCCCGAAAGAGAACTGGGGCAACTGAAGGACTGTTGAGCAGAGAAGGGGTACACTCCCTAGGGTGGGACAAGCATGTGGGGAATGAGGGACTATAGGTTGTTAGTTTGAGATGGCACTTGTGTCTGAGTTTGTATGTTGTTAAAGAGACCTTAGCATGGTTAGAAACCCTTTACCTAGGTGGAGTTTATCCCCAACTCGACGGTGACCCACTGCTGAGAGTTTATGAGTGGTGTGATCTAAGGTTGGGAGGAACATGGAAAGTATGCACACAGTTGGTGTTCTTTTTAATAAAAGTAAGTGTTATTGTGTTAATTTATTTGTTATGTTAATATATATTCAATCATTCTTATGGGTTTTTCTGTATATGCTAGAATTATATAGATGTTGTTATCCGCATTAATTTGATCAACTGCATAAGTATATCAGTTACTTAAATGGTACGAGAATTCAATTTTTTTTTGTGTGGTGTGGCCTAGCCTGGGTGGATGGGGACATTACAAAGTGGTATTAGAGCTCGGTTTTCAACATTGAGCCTGGATGGGTCGAGTTAGCAGAATGTTGAAGCGAAAATTCGCAGAGAATTAATTTATGGAGTATGCCTGCAACTTGTTTGATTAAATTATTGTAGTAAAATAGAGAGAAATCTCATGGGTAATGTGAAGAATTGAGCCTGGAAATTAAAAATAAGCAATTTCAATCTCTAATGGGGAAAATTCGGGCATGTAGATGGTCGAATTTTTTAGTTTACAGAGCGACCATGGCGCCTCTGACAAAATTGAAGCAAAATTGAGAAAAAGTCCCCAATTCAGCTATGGAGATTCTTGGAGAATTCATGGGTGATGCAAGAAATGAACCAAGAATTAAAATCTCCAAATTTTAATGGAAATCCGAAAGAAATTCTGAATTTGGGTGATTTTCGAAGTAGGCAAAATTGGAAAAATTTGGGTATTTTTCTCGTACGATGACACCAGCATGATGTGGAAGCCACGTGCCAGATGATGTGGTAGAAGAAATACATGTATTATCAGGGTGGTAGGTACATATTGGATGGGATGACAATTGGCAGGTGATCTGGAGCCATGTGGCAGGCCAACTGTTGGTCCCATGAAAATGCGGTAAGATCTTTGAATTTGTCTTAAGTGTTAAGTTATCGCGGAGCACAGAGAGAATCGGGGGTATGGAAAGAGGTACGGTATCCCCGTGGACCATGAAACCGCGATAAGAAGTGGAAAATCGACTAATTCTTAAGGATTTCTCGAGTAGGCGGGTGGATGTAGTTCTAAGAGTAAAAGAAATATGGGATCACTCGAACCCAGAGTGAAATTTTGAAATTTGACTAAGTGTCAAGACTTCATGGGTGTGAAGAATATTGTGGAGGTGTTGAAGCATAAGAAAATGATCGCAAACCCACGATGCGATCTTAGATAAAATGACTAAGTATAGGTGTATAATGGATATGGTTGAACACCATAGTGCCTTTTGGAGGAGGCAGAAGTTATAACATGAATGAAATAAGAAAAACTTCTAAGTATGGGAGAAAATTAAGGGAAGGGAATGAGAGAGTGTATTTTGGAGACCGCGAAAGTTTGAAGGGAAGAAATAAAGACCTTAGACCCACAGTGAAATATTTTAATATTCAAGGTATAATTCGAAGATAATCAGACGATGACTGAGCATCGAAGCTAGGATGCTCGAGCTAATGAAATTATATTCCATGTAATGTCATCAATAGTCTTCCTACTCAAATATTTCAAAGCGGGGACACAAGAATTAGTCATGTGGATTCGTGGATAGCGGAGTTCATGTATTCACTCAAGAATATAAAAAAAGATATTAAGAATTCGCAAGAAATCAAAAATAAATTATTTCTGATAAAATTATGAAGAACATAATGTTGTATAAAATGATAGATTTGTTAAATTTGTAAATTCTAACCTTGTACAATATCTATTGCAAACTGATATTCAGAAAAGAACAGAAAAGATACGATGGCAAATACAAATATTACACAGAGATTTTTCACCTGGAAACCCAAACTGGGAAAACCGTCATATATTATTTTCATACATTGTGTTACATTGTTTACAATACAATATACATATAGGAGCCAGTAGCATCCAAAACCCTAACCCAATGACCTGGATTAGTCCAAAACCCTAATTCCTTAACCGGAAATAGAAAACCATCAGCAAAAAACAATGTGCCAAAAAACCACCTAAATATCATGTGATCCCGGAAATATGTCGTTCCGGTGCGAAAAAAAAATTTCGGGGGCACTGCTCCCGAACCCCCGCACGGGGGGCTCCACCCCCCTGCACCCCCCGAGGGGGGGCCTAGCAGCCCCCCCTCTAACCCCCCTGCGCGCCCGACGCAGACGCTCAAACACTACTACTCGTGCAAAGAATATAACACATACCCAACAAAATTCTTGTAGCCTTACAAATCTTGTTGCATACACATTTTGCAGAACCAAGAACATAATTCGATGTAAGCAGAATTCAACAGGAAGATCAGGAAACCAAGACATGGATGATGCCCAAGGAACCTGCATTTATGAAGATGAAGGCATAATATTTGCTATGGGTGTGGATGCTACAGTAACATAATCCAATGGGCATGGAGAAGACAGAAAGGAAGAGATCATGAACTTGGTGGAGACCATAAAAAGTTTGTAAAAGGATGTTGATAGTAAAAAGCTTATGAAATCCAAGGAGCAACAAGAAGGCTTTAACATCAAGTTAATGCAGAGCTTGGACAAAATAGAGAAGAAGATGGATAAGAAGATTGAGTCAAGTGAATCAGGGAGTCTCTGGTCTCATGATAAGAGGAGAAGAACCAGGAGTGTTGGTAGGCATCACCATCACTCCCCAAGGCATTCAACTAGGAGAACACACAATAGTTCAAGTCCATCCCCTGTCAGGAAGCATAAGAAGAAGTTTGGAGTGGATGAGCTACATGGAGAAATGAATAAAATCAAACCACCTACATTTGATGGTGAACACAAGAAGGATGAGGATGTGAGACCTGAATGTTGGGCATGAGAAAGTATTTTCAGTTGCATAATTACTCTTCATAGGCAAAAGGAAGAATTTCCATATATCAACTCAAAATAAAAGCATCAATGTGGTGGGATTAGTTTGTGCAAGTGCAACACATTGATGAGAAAAAGGTTACTTAGAGAGAATTCAAAAGGTATTTTCAAAAGAAGTATTTAACCAAAGGATACTATGATAAGAAGATGAAATATTTCTTTGAACTCAATCTTGGGAGTATGACCAAAGATGACTATGAAAGGAGATTCTTAGAGCCGCTAAAATATGTTTCTTTAATCAAGGATGAACAAGTTAAGATTCATAGGTACCTGAGTGGTCTGCCATCATTTATCAGCGATAAGACATAATATGATGATCCCAAGACACTAGAGGAAACCATAAGGAGAGATAAATGCCTTTATTATCAACATAGAGGAAGACCAACTTTAAAAGAGGCATGGGAACACAAGAAGAAGAGCAATATGGAACAGAGGAGGAAGGGGACAAAGCCACCATTCTTCTGAAATAATTATCAAGGACAACTAGCTCCTAAGGAACCCAATATGACTGAGACAATGGGGCAAAGACTAAGGCAACCACCTATTCAATGTTGGGGTTGTGGGAGAGATGATATGTACATAGATTTCCCTCACAGAGGTGAAAAAGTGAGGATTGTTCACAATGTACATCAAGTTGAAATAGTGGAGGACATAAGTTGAAATGTAACTAGGATCTACGCAACTCTAGATAACAAGAAAATTGAGTTTCAGTCACATATGGTTGAAGTGGAAGGTAAGATCAACAACCAACCCATTGTTATTTTAATTGATTCAAGAGCTAGTCATAGTTATCTAGATCCTAAGATGGTGGAAAGATTTCAATTGCTAAGAAGCAAGCTTGGTAAACCCTGGTTGGTGGAGCTAGCTACAAGAGCTAAAAAGAAGATTAATGAGATGGTTAAGGCATGCCCAATAGACATGAATGGATTAAGCACAAGGGCATATTTGAATATCATACCTTTGGGCTCATATGACTGCCTAATCGGTATGGATTGGTTGGACTAACATCATGTTGTTCTAGACTATTATAATAAAGATTTTACATGCTTGGATGAAGAAGAGAACTCGAGGAAAGTTAAAGGTATTCCAAGAGTAGTAACCATCAGAGAAGTTTCAGCCTTGTAGCTGAAGAAAAACTTCGAGAAAGGATGTAAAGTATTTGCAGCACATGTGGAGGAGGCACCTAAGGATAAAGTACCAAGTATCGAAGATTATGCAGTCCTAAAAGAGTTTGAATATGTATTTAAATAAATATCGGGGTTGCCACCCAAGAGAGATATTGATTTCTCCGTAAATTTGATGCCCAAAGCAACCCTAGTATCCAAGACTCCTTATAGGATGAATACACCACAATTTAAGGAGTTGCAAATGCAGTTGGAGGAACTTCTAAAGAAGGGGTATATACACCCAAGTGTGTCACCTTGGGGTGCCCCAATATTATTTGTGAAGAAAAGGGATGGAACCTTGAGGCTTTGCATTGACTTCATGCAGTTGAACAAGGTAATCGTGAAGAACAAGTATCCTTTTCCAAGGATAGATGATCTCTTTGACTAGCTAAAAGATGCTAAAGTATTCGCTAAGATCGATCTCAAGTCAGGATATCACCAGGTAAGAATTAAGGAAGAAGACATTAGAAAGATTGCTTTCAAAACAAGGTATGGCCATTATGATTTCACAGTGGTGCCATTTGGGTTATCAAATTGTTACAAGGAAAATCTCTCTATGGCTAGGGTAAACCACAACAGATAGAAATGACTGCAGAAAACAACTCAATTCTCAAGTATGCTATATAAACGAATATACTAGTAAGACAAGATAAAAGGCCTACCTCGTCCAGACGTTCGATGAAGTCCACCATTGAGCACTTGACCCAAAGCTATATACCTGCAACTAGTCCTCAACAACCAAGCAAAGCAAACACATGGTGATAATAAATGATGTTATCACATTCAATAACACAATCCATTAATAAACATGACAAATACGCCCATGGAATAATAATTCAAATATTTGCAAGAAATCAATTGGACGGGAAAATAGTATTTCTATTAATATATGATCAACATAAGTGAAAATGTTACAGACTTCCATGTCGACATGGTTTAGAATCGAGAAACTAAGTTCCTTCTAGTTGGGCCTCCACCAAAGGAAAGCTTGTAGAAGAGAGACAATGAAGTTCTTAATCAATAAGGGAAGAGCTTGGGGCTGAACATTGTGTCCAGACTTAAAGGACAAAGGGATGGAGACTCAATATGAAGTAAATAATTTCTCCAGAGTAACTTTGCTCTCAAATTTGAATTCTTTCTCCTATTTTCCATAGCTCAGAATTGGCCCATTTATAACCTTCAAATGGAACTAAAGGGTCAATTTAGAATGTTTCTAGTATATGGAAGGCCAAGGATCATAGATCTCTTGTCGTGACATGGAAACTCGACACCATTTTTCATTTTTGGGCACAAATCCCAATGTACGTGGGTTGTAGTGGTGCAGCCTATGTATACACATGTTGTATAGTAGGCAAGGTGCGTACATGTGGAAAATATGTATTTTTTAGCTTTGGGATTTTGCAAAAAGGGATGAAAAGTCTGCATAGGGAAATGGAAAAAGGCCTTCTGTGCAAGATTGCATAGGGTGAGGCAAATATTTCTATAACAGATGCCCCCTAATGTGTGAGGTCAGAGGAATGTCTGCGATGGTCGAAATACATTAAAAAAAACCTAGAAGTGGAGTGATGGGGAAACAGCTGGAAGAACTAGTTGCTCATTACATTCTGCACTAACTTTGCATACATGGCTGCCAATTTGAATTACACTACAGATCCATGTGAAAATATACCAAACAACTGTCTGTGGCCATGAAAAGGAAAATACAACTGAGGTTACATGCCAAAGGTTGTCATAGTCACGAACAAGGCCCAATAGAACCAGTCTCAAAATCAATTTGAAGATAACTGTATACAATCAAGTACAAACTGATCTCCCATGATCACTGAAGTCATATAGGTATTGGTCCAATGAAAATGAAGCAACAACTCAGGAAAGTTGCGGCCACATACGGATGTCTTCAAGTCTTCTACACAATCCACTAAAGGAGCAAGTCTACATTACGTGAATAAAGGAGTTGAGGTTGAACACAATGAGACATCGTTTGATTATCGGTCAATGAGGTATATAGTTAACAAACGCGAGACAACCTACTGATAATGAAAGTAGGTATCAAGGCACTGAGTACATTCTTACAAGTGTGAATAAAGGAGTCGGGGTCGAACACTTGAAGAATCCATCGATCATGAGACATTGATGTATTCCAACTGTCGATGGCGAGAGAACCTGCCACTAATGACTACAAGCCTCAAGGTACTCATAAGACTCTAGGTCTCGTTTCCAAAATAGATGAGATGAAGTCGATGGAAGGAGACCCGCTGAAAGGAGAGCATTAAGGTATCTCTCATCATTCAGCATGAGGTACAAAGAAGGAGCTCCATGATTTGGAGGAAATCGGACGAAGAACATGTTCACAAACCAACAACCCTATGAGTCTTTCGTGTGTGCCAAGTGCAAGTGGTACACGAAAAAGACCCTCTGAATAACAACCAATTTGAAAAATTGTTGACAAAGGCAAGGAAACCACCAATAAGGCTAATGGCATCCAAGACACTGCACAAATCCCAATGTGTGAATAGATGTCTTGTCATCGAACACAAGTGAAACCACCCAGTCAACGACTAATGATGAAATGTCAAATGTTGGGCTCAAGGTTACCTACCAATGATGAAAGTAGGACCAGGGTGAGTGATAGGATTGCAGTATCATGTGAATCTGAGACAAACTGAGGGTATGGCCAACATAAAAAGTCAAGAGTTATGAGGAATGACCGACACATGTTGATAGGCTTCCTTTGAACAAGAGCATGAGACATATGGAAGACTCTGATAGCACAGACTCAATGATGAAACCATGAGATGCAGGAGGCATCAATGAAATTCTCCATAGGGACTGGAAGAGTAACCAGTCGGTAGAGAATGCTTTGTAACGAGCTCAAATTTCTAAGGCCATGCTAAACCCAAAATCATAATGACAAATGGACTCAATAACTTTGTGCTATGTTCAAAGGCGACATGACTGCTGCCAATATAAGATAATACTCCCTTCCTGCCCGTCTTTTTTTGTTTTTTCATAGACAAACAGGGGTGATTTTAAGAACCCCCCCTAAATTTATATGTATAATAAATGGGCGAATCCCCATGATACATAGGAAAAATTGAGGGCTATTTTATCAATAATATAAAATGTATATATAATTTTTTGGCGAATATTTTAGTCAATTATATAATCTTGTAAAATATTGGCGAATATTTCACTGAATTATAAAATCTTGTAAAATATTGGCGAATCTTTCACTGAATTATAAAATCTTGTAAAATATTGGCGAGTGGTGTTGGGTAAACAAATGGACTTAAAATAAACTGAGAATCATA
>ML777761.1:3102954-3118558 GCA_009831015.1 Picea engelmannii | reverse complement strand
CCCATACCACAAAATCGGGGGCAAAATTTGGCTAATGGAAGCTTGTTCCCCAAATTTCGGGGGCTAAATATAATTTGTTTTCCTCTATCCCTCCTAAAAGCATGGGCTAACCTTGTACACGATTTTTACCTTAAAATAAATTAGGGGCTAATAAAATAAGTTTAAAAAAATCACTCTAATACAAAAAATTCGTCCAATAAAAAATTAGAGGCCCCTTAATTTCGCCCATGGGCGAAATTTCGCCCCTAAAATCATCTATGTAGACAAATGAATGCAATGATACAGAGGAGGAAATGAGTGTCACAAGTAAGCAAAACTAGTTCCAACAGTGGAACATACCTATGCTCAATGCAAGGAAATGCATGTGGGAGATGGACACTCGACGGAATGTTCCCTCCTGGGTATAGGGTGTCAAATTGAGAAGGATATGAACGAGGCTCTGCTTGGTTGAGGATGCAAAACTGTTGAGGCAGACGGTTTATAACGCAAAGCGAGAACCGACTATAGGCTCAATACTGCAAGCAGGGGCATGAGATGCAATCACAACTTAACGTCAAAAAATGCCCCTTTTCATGATCTTTAGTCTACTTGGTGTGAAAAAGGGATAAACTTGTACCAAATAGATGTCCTTTCAAGTCCAATTTACGAGTGTGAAAGAGACAAGTTCACTCGACAATTTTTTCGCTTTTTGAAGACAAGTCGAAAAAGACCTTAATTAAGACTCACAACCTTTCAAGTCCAATTTAACGAGTGTGAATGGGAAAAATCACTCAACAATATTTTCATTTTTTAGACGAGTCGAAAAAGAACTTAAAACAGACTCACTTGGGAGTTTCTAAGAGGCAAGTCACGGGGGAGGCCAAGGCTCCCATGCTGGACTTCTGTGGAATGTCAGTATCTTACGAATAACCGACATAAGCTTGGGAAAACCCAAAGCTCTCCAGGTTGAGGAGGATAAAGTGTTAGAGGAGGTTATCGTCTCCGTGACATATTGAATAATGTCTCTTACTGGAAAAGACATAGGTGAGGGCATTGGATACGCCACAAGACCATCCCAATTGAAGGGAAATTCCTCAGGACTTGGAGGGAGAGTATTCAGAGAGAGTATCACTCTCTCTTGTTTAGAAGGAGCGTTATCAGGGATCCTGAAAAAATGATTGAAGGATTCATCACCCTCCAAAAGGAGAGTTTGATTGATCAAAGATTGCACTGGTACGACCACTTCTTCAACCATTGGTTGAAGAGGACCCGTGATAACAAGGATAGGGGAGACATCACCCTCGACAACGGGGGTATGGTCAGGAGAGGATTGCAGCGACATGACTTCCATGTCAATCAAAGGAGAAACAGGGTGTGGGGAAACCACAGACGCCTCAGAATCCGAAGGGCCCTTAGGTGAGACCCATGCTTCAGGTATCCCAGCAATAATAGGACACAAACGAGCAAGGTGATTTCCTTCGCAAGTCCTGCAAAGCAATTTTGGCTTACGTTTGAAAAGTCTAGGCTTCTCGATGCCCCTAACTTCATTCACAATGGATGGTGACATGTTCTCAACGTGATTGGCAGAGGAAAGAGAGTCATCTCCTACATGATGTACATAGGTTGGAGATGTGGAATTAATATGACTCGTGGCGACTATGGTGATGCCCCCAACATGACTAGCAATAATTGGGTGCGGGTTTTCAACATGAATTGCAGAGGTTGTCAACCCATCTCCAACATGACTAGCAGAGGTTGGTGATGGCGATCCAGTATGACTGGCAGTGACTAGACTAGAGGTGAGCTGTGGCATTTGATACCAAGGTCCAGGGAAAGATTGTCTTTGAAACATTGCAGACCAGGAAGGGTCATGGTTTACCACATGTCCATGTCCAGAAAGGTAGTATCCTCCACCTAACTGATCCAAAGAGGTTTGTACAGGCATCGTCACTGAAGTCTGCGAAGAAATGAAAGTATGATAAGGATTATTCAAGTGAGGATATATGTTTCCCCCTTGTGAAGGGGTTCCGTAAAGAGGGCATCCTGATGTTGGCATAGGGGAAGACCCGGGGTTCAACGCTCAAGAGCGCACCAACAAAGCCCTAACTACTGGCCCTTTCGGCAACATCTGCGAAGCAGATAAAGTCTCACCCGAGGAAGAGGCAGGGGTGGTTTCAAAACTCAAGTGTCTGAAACCTTAGCTGGGACACCGATCTGTGATTATATCTACTACAAGGCACTTAGCATAGATCATTCATCTATATTTAACCCTTATGGTACTTCGTAGATGGAACAGAGCATCGCAGTGAATACTTAGACTAAAGATGATTTAGTGCTTAGCCACAAAACATAGATTAGATTCAACCAATCAAGCACTAAACATCTTATATATCAAATCTAACATTCATTCCTATATCATAAGCACAGAGCATAACTAGATCTACTTAACCACAACAAGCACTTAAGCAAAAGGAAACAACACTTAGATCAAAGCACAAAGCACATTACACAGAGTTACCGTGGTTCACCCCCACCCTGGGGCTACGTTAAGAAAGTCTTGTTCTTTATATTATCTCGGTCAAGCAGTTACATCATGGAGCTTCAATGAGCCTTACTTCGCACATGACAAAAGATCTGCACAGCTCGCTAGATCCTTCTTCCTTGCACTCAGCACAAAACCACAACAACTTGCACTTTTCCTTCCAATCTCCTTACAATCATGCATAGAGCACTTGCGATACACATCCGATCACACAGGTCCAACTACTAGCACTAAGCCTTTAGCTATACATTTGCACTAAGCTCTCCCCCCTTTTCTTCTTTATATTTGCATTTCCTAAATATCTATTTATAGATTACAAAATGGGCCTAGACGTGGGTAATCCTACGAGCCGACATCCTTTTCCCTTTACATCAACCCCAAAACCCTAAAAGGTACCCAAAAATAGGTCTTGCTTGCTTCACGTTGCGCTCCATCTTTGGCAAGTTGTCGCAATCCAAAAATGGTCAAATATGACCAAGTATAGTTCAAAACTTGGTCAAGGGCCAACAAGCCCCCAACACTCACCTGTGACTCGTCCCGAGTCACTCGGGTCTGTTCAATTCCACCTCAAATGCCTCGAGCTTGGCTCGAGCTGCTTCGACCTGTTGCAGTGCGACAACCTCTTGCTCAATAAGTTCCTGGATCACTGTGTCATTAAGTGGTCCTTCTAGGCGTTGTTCTGCAGTGATGACAACTTGTTCGAGTTCAACTTCTTGGCTTTCAAGTTCAGTGAATAGTTTGCATGCCTTTTCTTGCATCGACTGAAGTCGTTGGGAGACTTCCATCACTTTACCTTGAAGCACATGTACCTATTGCTGGGTTGTGCACTATTCTGTGAACCTCTTCATTCTTTCTACCGGGGTCAAAGCCTTTATCTGCGCCTGTAGTGTGTCTGCATGTTGCTTGGCTTCTTAGAGTTGTGCCTCCAATGTCTACAATTCTGGAGTCTCGACGAGGGTCTCATAAGTATGGGCACTTATAGCGCTCAGTTGCTTGCATTCCAAGGCAAAGGTTTTTAACCGTCCAACTGTGCTTCAAGCAGTGGCCTCTCTTAGATCTCTAATTTCCTAAGGGGTCTCGGGCATGATGCAGAGCTCCAGATCCATGATGCGTTGTTGGAGTTGTTGGATTACTTCTTCCAGTTGGGTCACCTGCTGTGGGAGACGGTCTTCCATATTCACCTCTATGACTGTCACATAGTGCAGTTCTTTGAGAATCCTTTCCTGGACTTCAAGTTACTATGCTAGCAATTGTGTCTTTTCCTCATCCCACTTCGCTTTCAGGGCAAGCTTTTCTATTTCTGCCTCCTTCTGTTGTTCTAGAAGTGTTGTCTATGCTTGCATCAGAGCCTGGGTGGCTTGCATTGTGTCTTCTTGAGCTCGTCGAAGGCGAGCTTCGACGTGATCAACAATCTGGTGTAGTTGTGTGGGCTCATCCCCTGTTCCTGATGTTCCGCTTATCAAGGGCGTTGTAGACACTGCTTGTCTGGACTGGAGTGCCTGCTGCACTTCTTTAAGTTCGCCTTTGATTCGGTTGAAGATCTCTTCCTGCTTTGTTTCTTGTTTTTCTGTGAGCTCGAGTGAAATGTCGTTCAGTGCGGCAATTAAGAAGTCAAAGTCATCCGGGGTAAGGGTAGTTTTAAGCATGGTCCGAGTAGCCTTAGCTTTCTTTCGAGAGGAGGGTTTTGGTGGTGTCATCTTTCTTTTCAGGGAGGGATCCTCCTCCTCTCTTGGTGGAGTCACTTCGCCTATGTTTTGCTCCACTTATGTACCGTCTAGATCATCACCATCATCTCCCTGCATAGGTGAGATCGAATCAGTCTTCGCGGATGTGCTAGGGACATCTTTAACTTCATCATCCTTCTTAGTCCTGCTTGGCCTAGGTGTATCCGTCATGGTTTTAGGGCTTTCCTCGTCGGACATATCTGTGGGGTCTGTTGCAACAAGTAGGTCTATTGACCATTCCTTGGTGATCTCCTCCAAGTCGTCCTCTGTCAGCTTGTAGTAGGATTGGAGCTGTTGTTTATGTTCATCACCACGCGTTGTAATGCAGATGAAGTGGAGATCCACACTAAACTTCATCAAAGGTCTAAGCCTATGAAGTGCGTTCAGGGTGATTCGTGGTGTAGACTGAATTGCAGTTTTCAGTTGGTTGAAGTAGGTGTGGAAGACAACATTAGACTGCCACTGCTTGTTCATGTCGCTGGAGTACCATAGTGTACATAACTTCGCGGCCAGTGGTTCAAAAGGTTTTATCTCCGGGAAAGTGGCTCCCTCTGGCATCTCCCAAGCGATGAAAGCGATGAGCATGAGTAGCCAACTAAAGTGGAACTCATACCCTTGGTCTTGCGCACCTCTGCAATCCATCTCTAATTGGTTGATGAGGTATTGCACCCAATTCATCTGTAGTCCCTCGACGCACTTCCCTGCAAGATCAACTACGAAGCTAGTCACTTGTGTTGGTCTGTTCTTACGAACTAATTTGCCCGCGATCAACTGACATGCAAGGCGCACTGCGCCGCTCTGGATGGAAGCTACCTTGTAGCCTCGTGTGCCCTTCACTACATCGCCATAAGTTTCCTTTATCTGTTGTGCTAGTGCTCGGTCAGAGGTATTGCCTCGGTAAAAGTCATATGGGTCAGGGCCTTGCATGTTGAGTCCTATGATCCGATTGATTAGAGTCGGATCCACGGTAATGCGGCGGTCCAACCATAAATACCCGTCGTGGTAGCAAGACAACAACAACCTAACACATGCGTTGACTTCTTGGTGTCTATCGAAGTGAGGGATCTTCATTATGTTGAGTAGTGTGGAATGCGCGAGGTTCTGGGTCTAGGACTGTGGGACAATCTTAGGATTATGACCTTTGGTCTTAGTTAAGTATTTATGCGGAACCAACATGCTGTAGGTTTTGCGATCTCCAAGGTTAAAATCATTGAATTTTAGTGCTGCGAGCTTATCCTGGTCAACACGTACTACGCGCACTCCTTTCAGAAGATACATGATGATCAAGTTGTACTCAAAGTCTCTGGGTACACTGTCACGGTTAATCTTGCCACTCAAAGGTGGGATGTAAACTGGCAAAATGCACAAGATCAGCTTGGCATTTGCAATATCATCTATGTGCTTTGTTCTTGTCTCAGTTGTGGTTCTGGAAGGTCCTGCGCCGCGAGCAGTGGAGGGAGAAGCTTGGACTCCTCCTGACGACGATGCTTGCACATCTGCAGACATCCTTCTCTCTGACATGACTCTCTCAACCATTAGTTCAGTCAAAACTTCTTCAACTACTTTCTCAACAGCGCTGAGCTCGTCCGACATACAAGTTTAGGTCCACTAGCTCAGGTGTGAAAATGACGACTGAGATTACGATGAACAGTAAGGAAACAAGACAATGATCGCAGGGTGAAGTAATCTCAATGTTCGAGCTCAAATTCTCACTTAGCAAAAGTATGCACGGTGCGTGGCGCGACAGACTAAGTAGGGAAACTTAGCAACGGTCTGCTTCCAACAAATATGGGGCTGAATTAACTCTGTTCTATCCATTTTGGTGCTATTCAACGGTCTAGTGGGAACCCATAATTTCTTTTCGACCCGTTTGGGGCGGAAGTCGAATGGGTATATCGGTCCAACGACTATATTACTGCGCCATGGCGAAGTGCCAGATGTCATTGTTCTGATATCTCGGTGAAGCTCAATTCTTGTCATTTTTCCTTCGGCGAAGTTCCTTCTGGCATCGTCTGTAGCTTTCTGATTTGGTCCTCTTCTTACTTAGCTTCCTAGCCTTTTTCCCAGTGAGCTTAGTCTCGGTCACCTTCTTTCCATTATGAATCTTGTCTTCCCTTGACATAGTCACTTCGTGCTGCCTAGGATCTTTCCTCGAATCCAAGGGTAATACTCCTTCATCATATGGGTTAGATATTTCGGTCTTCTATGGTTCCTCTAGCGCTCTTATAGCTTCGATATCCAGGTTCCTCGTGTTTAACAGCGAAGATCTATTCTCTTGTTCCTCCATCAAGTAGGCAATTCTTCTAGTCATAAATTCCACGAGTTTTTGCTTCTTTTGTTCTAGGGCTTCCTTTTCTTCTTTCCTCCAGATCTGGTCTTTTTCAATCCAGATATTTCCTAGCAAAGATGGAAATGGGGAACAATCCTCAATAAATCTAATGACTTCAAACTCTTCCTCTGTCGAAGTTCCATGGGCATTCATAGTTATCTGGGTAATTCTGCCACATAGAGTTACCATTTTGCATTTAAATAATCCGATGGTTCCTAGTGAAGGGACCAGAGCAGGCCTTCCGAGGGTTTCCCAAGTTCTTTCTGTCATAATATTCATCGGTGTTCCCTGATCCAGGACATAGTCAATGTCAAAGTCTCCTATTCTTACTTCGATTTTCTCCTGTTCTTTGAAGATTCCTGACAAACTGACATCCTTATGATCATCTAGGGTTTCTTTGATTTTTAGTAACATGATCTCTGATTCTTTCTGGGGTTTTTCCATAATTTTAGTCTCTTGATCTCCTTTAGAGTTTGCTTGTTCTATATTCAGTTTTTCAAGTCTAGCAATCATTCTAGGGCAATCCAATACTTCATGGTCCATAGCTTTACAATAGAGATAGCTAGGGTTTCTTCCAGGGCATTCCTTAGCAAGATGGCTTGGTCTTCTGCAACTGTGACAAAGAGTTAATCCTCTCTTTCTCTTCACTGATCCCCAACTCTTCTTGTACTACGCGCTAGGATCATAATGGCTAGCTTGCAAAAATTTCTTTCTAGGATCCTGCATCCACTTGTTAGTTCAAACATTCTTTCTATGCATAGGTATGACATATCTATCTTTATACTTATCATATCTATTCATATCAAACTTTCTTTCATCTATTAATGCCCTAGTTTTTAAGCTAGGACATAATCTATCAAACATACCTAGATCCATGTTCTAGAAACAAACAAAAATTCACTTATCTACAGAGCACAAAGCTTCCAGATCTAAGAACTTTTGACTATTCTTACCTTTATTAGAGCACAAAGCTTACAGATCTTACCTCTTTTCTGCAGATCTGACTTCTTTCTTTCAAAAATTTCCACTTTTACTTTTCTTAGAGCACAGAGTGTTCAGATCTTGCTTTTTTTCTTCGGATCTGATCTTCCTTTCTTCATATCTGACCTTATTCATGGCACAAAGCTGCATAGGTCGAGTAAAAAGTTGCACACTAGGGCAACAGATCTATGCACAGAGATTTCTTTTGCACAATATTTCTTTTTCCTTAGCCAAAAGGAAACAACACTTAGATCAAAGCACAGAGCACATTACACAGAGTTACCGTGGTTCACCCCCACCCTGGGGCTACGTCCACACAATATTCTTCTTTATATTATCTCGATCAAGCAGTTACAACACAGAGCTTCAATAACCCTTACTTTACACAGGACAAAAGATCTGCGTAGCTCGCTAGATCCTTTTTCCTTGCACTCAACACAAAGCCACAACAACTTGCACTTAGCCTTCCAATCTCCTTACAATCATGCACAGAGCACTTGCAATACACATCCAATCACATAGATCCAACTACTAGCACTAAGCCTTTAGCTATACATTTGCACTAAGCTGTCCCCCCTTTTCTTCTTTATATTTACATTGCCTAAGTATTTATTTATAGATTACAAAATGGGCCTAGACGTGGGTAATCCCAGGGGCAACATCCTTTTCCCTTTACATCAACCCCAAAACTCTAAAAGGTACCAAAAAATAGGTCTTTCTTGCTTCGCATTGCACTTCATCTTTGGCAAGTTGTAACAGTCCCAAAATGGTCAAATATGACCAAGTATACTTCAAAACTTGGTCAAGGGCCAATAGCTGAACCGTAAAATTGATTCTCCCCGTATGAAAGACCCAATGATATATGTGGACTCGCCATGGGAAAAGTGTTCAAGGGAACCGGCATGGTGAACGAAGGATACATAGATGGGGTGTAATAAGTAGAATAAGCACCCATTTGAGTACTGGCTCCTGAAAGACAATAACTAGGACTGGATTCGTAAGAGAGGAGGTTCCAACCTCCCACAGTGAGAGTTAGTTGAGGGACATGACATATCAAATGAAGATGTAGGTAGCGGGGCCATGGTGCCCCCAGAACCAATGATAGGATTCACATAAGTGGGCCAAGGAGAGGATAGGAATGTTGAAGGCACATTCAACATATTAACATGAAAATGATTAGAGACCCAAGGCATGAATTGAGTGTCATAGTTTTGCATACCATTATGAAAAGCGAACGGATTCGTCCCAATGAAATGAGTGAACATCATAGGGGTAGCGGTAAAAGAGGGAGCTATTGGAACTCCACTATTCATGATAACGAAAACTCAGTATAAAATCCTAGGGCCAACTAGTAATCAAAAGAGCACACCAATTATGAAATGGCCAACATGTACATAAACGGGTTAAAGTGGTTGAAAGGGGCCTCCGTCCCTAAAGAAGGAATGTCTCGCCCAAGAGGGGCCTGAGACTCCCTGCTAAAGATTGGAGGTAACAAAATCAATTATAAGGGCCCTTGTGGGCTTAACAACCAGTCGGTCAGATCCCCCCAGAGAGGTAATTCTCCATAAAGGTTGTGTGTTGTCTAACCCTTATCTGACCGAGGTTACCTACTGTATAACCCCTGCAAGTCATCTATGTGGCACCTAAGTCAAGCAACTAAGCAACCAATATATAGCCGATGCACATGAGAGTAGTCGTAAGTCAGGTTCACCGTATGGGCAGGGTAGCAAAGCCCGAAACCTTGAAACCACCACCTCTCATGGAGGTAAAGGCACTAGTAAGATCCCCAGATATGAATAGATCCCCAGAAATATCTCTGACGCTAAGAAGGTATCGGGGGGATATCCCTTCAACCAACCTCGCGTGACCTCGTGATTAACTCTGGTGTAAGCAGAGCCTCCTGATATTACCAATTATACAATGGATTTCTCCACTCCCTTTGTCAGACACATATGTTGATTTAATAGCCTTGGAGAAGTTTACTCACAAAATCCTATTCCAAGGCACTAAATCCTAAGCTAGTTTGTGCACCCTACAAAATAAAATCGTGACTAATCAATTTTAAATTATAGCGTTAATTTTAGTGGTCGTCCTTACTAAAAAAGGTATGGTGGTGAAATTCATGATCTTATGACTCAATAAGTAAAGTAAGTATGAATACAATGCAAAGTCCTAACTTCAATTTTCAATGAATGATATGCTTCTTAAAACAAATGCAATTTTCAATTTCAACTCTGCAATTATGAAGTAAAAATGCAATCTTTCTTTGCATGCACTAAGCTAATGACAAAGACTCAAAAGATTAAAATGCCAAGCACTGCAAAATGTCTAATATTTTTGTATTTCCAATATAAGGAATATGAAAATGCATGGACTGAACAACAACTTGATATATAAAAACTCTAATGTGTAGTGCGCACATATACTACGCAGTAAAGGGATGTAATGTGCACATTTCTGAATACCATGCGCAATAACTAAGGTGCATGCAACCTTAAAGACAGAGGATACAACGCGCAGTAACTAAGTGCACGCAATATTAAGGTCAACGAACCTTTGTGTATATAATATGTATTATAGGTTGGTGAGCTAGTATTATAAGTCGGAATGCTTATGTCTTGGAATTAGGCTAGCGTGCCTAGATGTTAAAAGCTAGAGCGTTGTTGACGGGCAAAATTGACCGTCCGTCAACTGGAAGAGAAAGTCCGGTCCGGGGTTGTCTAAAAAACCCAAGCCATTTGGTGTAACTCATTCTGACGGGTTTAATGGCTCCGTTAACCAATCTAAGAATCCTAAAAGAAACGAATAAAAGAGAGAAATAACTAACTAATTACTAAACACACTATATATATGTACATATGTTCAAATGTAACTATAGTAGTTGTATTTAAGCAGAAGATATACAAGTCTCGTTTATTTACATGATTTACAAGATGCAAGTTTTAATCGAAACTTACGAAAATCGATGTGAAAAATGATTGCTTCTAGGAAGCAGATAAAGAAAGCACATAAAAATATTTATTGTTTTTCTTTTACAAATTTAAAGAATCTTGCAAAAACAATTAATGAAACATGAACATGTGGATAGTCAAAGCTGCACCATACATTCTAGTTTTAATGATATGTAAATGACAGAAAAATACAAAGAAGCTATCTTGTCAATGAATTAGTGAGGTGTATCCAAGCATCTGCATGAGTGGTGAACATCCAACTGCCATGTCCAAGAGAGAAATCTGCAATGAACCTTATGACTGTTCTAAATAAATTCAGAACATGTATTGACAGCTTAGGTTTTAATGACAGAAAAAGAAACACAAACATAAACCTGTGATCTCATAATTATACATGATTACAACAAGATAAATCTGGAAGCAATCTATGCATTTTATCATTCAATTTAAAACTCAAATATAAATCTCATTATTTAAATCGAAGATATAATCACACCATTTGTATTTTGATGAAGCAAATGATAGATGGTATTTATAATATAAACCTCCTACACATCACAGATCATTTAATCTAAAGATATTAGACCTGCACATGTAACAGTATTAAAAAAACATAAATAACAACAATATAAACAAAATTCTAAAGCCAAAATGCATATATGTCATTCTATTAAATTTTTGGAATCACTTGTCCATTCTGTAGTCCTGGAAGAATTTTTTTGGATAATAGACTTTAAAGATTGGAAAAATTAATACATAAATGATAATAATTAACCATGTATTGATAAAAAAAGACTAAAGCTATTTAAATTAATGCATAATCAATTATTCAAATAATATGAATATATTATAATGAAAATAAAACCATTTTACTCACAGGACAAAAGCCATTAAGCAACCTGGAATTCCATATTCTTCTTTAAAAATACTCGTCCAATCTCCCAAAGATTCCAGCCATCCATTACTCCATTTGAAAAGAAATAAAAAGTTTACAAAAGATATAATATACAAAAGAGAAATGATAAAAATCCTCCTCTCCAATTCTTCGATCCCGTGGCTCTGATCTTTCTCATATATTTATAAAATGAATGAACAGTTTGGGCGTCACTATTAATTTCCGCCACCTGAAATTTGTCTCTAAAAGAGACCCAAATATCTCTCAAATCGTGCATTTGTTTGGGAAAATATCTACGTGGAAGGTAAATGGGTCTATTTTGGTTCTGGATTTTCAACCGTTTCTTCAAATTCCTCACGGTTTGGCTGTAATCAGTTCTGCAAAATCGTCTGTCTGATCTTGACGCCTTTCCAAATTTTATCTGTTGTTGCTCATAAAATTATTTGTAGCAATCCAAAATTATTTTTGGATCAATTATTTTGAACATATTTGGATAATAAAATCAAGCCATGATCAGATCTGTATCAAATATTTGATAATAGAAACCTGTGAAACAAAAAGAAACCTAAATTAATAACCTAAAAATTGTGAATAAAACAAAATCTAAAAAAATAAAAAATGAATTTAAACTAACTATAACGTATAAACAAACATTATTTATAATTTGTTTTCAAATATGATCTAGAAGCTTCAAGTTAATGAAGAAAAAATATTAATTTTAGTTTTTTACAAAATCAAACAAATGATAGATAATTATTTTATTATTATTATTTTGAAATGAGATGCAAAATGAAAAAAGAATTTAATTAATTAATATCACCAAATGATTTCATGAAAATGAAAAACCAACCAAGATATTATTTGATAAAGTATTGAACACATTATTCAAAATAGTCAAACTTGCTAATGAGCAAAAGAATGAACATATAATCATAATTTAAACGAAAGTAAACAGTTGATAAAAATTAATGTTTTTGTTTAAATTGAGATTTCTATGCCCGTTTCTAACTTTTGACATATACTCTTGTAATAAATGTCTCATACTATAGTGAATGTCTTAAGTTTGTCTCAAAGCAAGCCAATGTATGGAACTATTTGAAAATTTTGATTCTGTAGCTCATTATAATTATTAAGATTATAATGGGGGCCCCTTTAAGTTTTGTAAAAAAATTAGGGGGAGTTGTTGGGGCCCAACAAATGGCGACTTACTGGGTGAAACAGTTATCTCTAATCTGGTAATATTTCATCTTAGGAAGAAAATAATAAGACTTGAAAAATGATTTCAGCTCCCTGAAATAAATTCACTCTGAGACCATATAGTATTAGGATAAGCTCAATGCTATAATCAGAAAATAGAATTTTCTTTGCAAAGGATTATAACATGAAATAATGCCTTAATCAAGGAGTCACGATGTTTATAAAAGAACTTCAATACCGTTGACAGAGCCACTGCTGCCAGCAGGCATCCATAGCCTCGACATGGATGTCATTTAACCCACTCAAATGCTTTAATCCCATCCAATAGTTATATCTACATGATGTATACTTCCATAAAAGTTAATTTAAAAACATATACTTGCTACCTCTCGACTCGACATTGCTTCGTTGCCAGTAGGCCTGTTCAGTACCCCGACGAAGTTGTTTTGGTATCGTGTGTGTATTTACCCGCTGCCAGCGAGCCTGTTCAGTACCCCGACGGGTTTACACACACTTCCCACACTTAATTTCTTCCAACCCTCTTATGCCACTTTTAAATAATAATACAATTATAGATTTCTTGATGACAAAGAGCGGGGTGATACCGAAGGTTAATTGCAATACATGTGAATAGTTGACCATGCAATTTATTTGCTTTCAAAATTGGAAGTTTTATCATGGTTTAGAGATTTTAGATTTCATTTAAGAAACCATCTAGAGAATGAGGAAGCACTTAAAAGTGATTCCTTAAGAATATGAATGGCGTAAAAAGTTTAAAGATCATCGTAATTCTCAAAGATTTAAACTATATATCTGGTGTAATACTCTAGCAAAGATAATTTGAGGACAAAATGAAAGTGACAATTGACTTAAAAATCAATTGTCTGAGTTATATCTTAATACGAAGACCTCTTTGAACTATTTCAATTTGCTTGAAAAACACAAGTCTTAAAATAAATGCTTCCTTCGACAACAGTTTTTTGATCAGAAATATATTGATTCAAAAAGAAAGATAAGAAGAAAACTCATTCAAAATAATCAAAGAAAACAAAAGCACACAACAAACCAAATCAAATTTTATTAATGGGATTTAAAATCAGAAGTACAAAAAAAAATCAAAATAGCAAAATAAAACTTTTCAGGAAACGATTTTGGCCAAAGATAAACTTGAGCTTTTGGATCCACTAGAATTTCACTGTAAAATAAAGGAAGAACTAAATCATATAAAATATCATGTGCGAGCAAGTTCTTTTCTTAAGATAGTGATGCATAAGATGCTACTTTGACCAAGCATTATTATTAAAAATAAAAGAGACTAAAAATAGAAAAATCCTTATTAATATGAGTGCAATCCTACTCGTGGCACCTTAGGTCAGGGTTGAATTGATAGTTCAAATTTACTTATCTCTTTACTTTTCATTTAAAATTTTCATAATGATACTGCGTTTTCGAAAAGGAATATTCAATGAAAAGCAGAGAGAAAAAGATTTAAAGTGGACTTCCCTGACAACATTCATATTATGGTTCTCTTGGTGTGTCTACTTGTGTTCATAACTGCATTATTACAAAAATAAATATTGAGAAATAAAACTAAAAGACAACCTACTCCTAAACCTACTCTAACTACTAAGCAAATAAAAAATACTAAGTGAAGTCATGCTTCCAATGTAGCCATCGAAGTAACTCCAATCTTGCAATGGAAACAAAATCAAATATTACTAACAAGAATGGTAGTATATAAAAAAATAACAAAAATATATCATACTTACCTTTATCATCATCATTTAAAAACAAAGCAAGCATGATCTTACCATTCTTTTGAAACTTCTTGATGTATGAATCCTCCAACCATTCTGCAATATGGTTGTGATATGAGTCATAATGGCATGTAAGAGTGTAAGTAAGTTTGGAAAACTTATCAATATTATGGGGACCTGACGTAACCATCAGCCAATGCCGAAATGCCCCATCCTCCTGACAATTCTCCAAGTTTTCATCAATTTCTTCACACAGAGGATCTAAAAAAATTATGTGATGCTTACTTCCTAAATATTTAAGTAGAAACAAAGCAAGCACAACTTTATCTTTATTATGAAGATTTTTTAGATATGAATCTTCAAGCCATTTTAAGATCATGTCATAAAAATTAGGATGCAAACTATGAATTTGATGAAATGGATATATCAATGGGGAACACATCATAAGAGGATTCATGACATGAATTAGATTATTGGTTTGAACACTTCCTTTGATGATATTGATAGTTTCAAAATGTGAAGCATAAACATTAAAATTCGAACTAATCAAAGAACGAATATGCAATGTAGAATATTCGATCTCCATAAGAATGAGTGCATTGTCTTTTTCAAAAATAAATCGTGTAAAATCATCTTGCAACATGTCCTTTTTCCATTCGAGTGATGAAAGTGAAAGAGCATCAAATCTGACTTGATAAGTGTTATGTTTTGAATTAGTTTCACCAAATTTTGGCATATCGAAAATATTGGATTGTGGTGGCAAAGAGTAATATACCATGGGTAAAGTATCAAACCCACCAGAATCTAAGAAGAGATCGGGATATAAAAAGTAAAAGGAATCAGAAATAAGCACATGAAAATAATATCTTGAGCTATGATATTTAACAATGGTATTCTCAAGACATTCCTCTTCATTTTCCTTAAAACTTTCACTTTGTCTTGGTGATAAATTCTTCAACATATTATGATCATCTAAATTTTCCTCCTGTACGATAGATAATTCAAAACTTTCATGGAAAACATCTGATCTTTCATGTTGATAAGGTACGATTTGTAGATGAGGGTTTAAGATTACTTCTTCCAATTGCAAATTTACATCTCTAATTAGTTTCATTGGAATGTTAGAATGCTTAAGATCATTTTCATCACCTAAGTCTTCTTCAATAACTGAATTTAAATACTGATTAGAGCAAGAGTTAGGAGAACGAGGACATTCACCTTGACCCAACATCGAATCTTCTTCCACGAT
>ML777761.1:3080733-3094316 GCA_009831015.1 Picea engelmannii | reverse complement strand
ATTCATTGGAGGATTCTCGAAGATAGCACACCCAATCACTTCCTTGCAAAGGAAAGGTATGAAGTTTCAGTGGACGTCGGACTGTGAAAGGAGTTTCCAACATTTGAAACAATTATTGACAAGTGCTCCAATACTAAGGATTGCGGACCCAAATGAAGATTTCATTGTATGCACAGATGCATGTAAGGAAGGACTTGGTGGAGTCCTCAACCAAAATGGATTTGTGATATGTTATGAATCAAGGAAGTTGAAGGAGCATGAAAGAAACTGTGCCACTCATGATTTGGAGTTGGTAGCCATAGTGCATGCCCTGAGGAAATGGAGACACTGCCTCATGAGAAAAAGGTTTGAGTTAAGAACAGACCACAATGGTTTGAAATATTTATTTGATCAGCCAAATCTAAATGCTAGACAAAGCAGATGGTTAGAATTTCTAAGCGAATATAACTTTGATATAAAGCATATCAAAGGGAAAGAAAATAAAGTGGTTGATGCACTCAGTAGGAGGGTACATGAACTACGTGCTACAACCATTAACATGTATCAGAATGATGTTAAAAGAAAATTTCTAGAGGCTACAAATACAAATCTGCAGTACAGAGAATTGGTAGCAATGCTACAATAGGGTAAGATACTTCGGAAGATGGATATTTATAAGTTGGGAGTAGATGGAATACTCCTGCACAAGAACAAAATTTTTGTACCGAATGTCCAGGACTTGAAATGTATAATTTTGCATGAGATGCACAATGCTCCTTATGCAGGGCACCTTGGATATCAGAAAACCATAGCAGTGGTCAAGAGCCAATACTTTTGGCCAGGTATGAAGAGAGAAATTGCAGAATACATCGCTAGGTGTATGGAATGCCATAAAGTTAAAACAAAGCATAGACACCCAGCAAGATTGTTGCAACCTTTACCCATTTCTGAATGGAAGTGGGAAGTGGTGACAATAAATTTTATTACGGGATTGCCCAGAACAGGCAAGCTACATGATTCGATTATGGTAGTGGTGGACAAGCTTACAAAAGATGCCCATTTTATTCCACTAAAAACTACTCACAAAGAAACAGATGTTGTTGATATTTTCATGAAGGAAGTGGCACGATTGCACGAAATTCCTAAAACGATTGTGTTTGACAGAGACCCGAAATTCACCTCGAATTTATGGAAAGGATTGTTCAAAAGATTTAGTACGAATCTGAACTTTAGTACAACTTATCATCCCGAGTCTGATGGACAAACAAAAAGAGTGAACAGGGTGATAGAAGATATGTTGAGAATGTATGTGATGGACAAACCATCGAAATGGGAAGACTACCTACATTTAGTATAATTTTCTTATAGCAATGGGTATCATGCATCATTGAAAATGAGCCCATTTGAAGCACTTTACGACAGAAGGTGCAATACTCCAGTAAGATGGGATAATCCAGTTGATAGAACAATAGCCGGGCCATAATTTCTCAAGGAGATGGAGGACCAAATGTTAAAAATTAAGCAGAATTTGAAAGCAACCCAAGACAGACAGAAAATTTATGCTGATAAAAACAAAATCCACAGAGAATTCAAAGTGGGTGATCATGTTTTCTTGAAAGTGAAAGCTAACAGGAGATCCCTGAAGTTGGGAAGTTGCGCCAAGTTAGCAGCCAAATTTTGTGGACCATTTGAAATCCTAGAGAGGATTGGTCCAGTTGCTTATATGATTGCATTGCCTGCATCTATGTTTGTTCATAATGTCTTCCATGTATCATTGCTAAAGAAATATATACCCGATGCTAATCATGTTATTGATTGGAATGTTATTCAGGTGGAGCAAGAAGGCGCTTTCCTAGTGCATTCAGTGCGCATCCTGGATCGAAAAATCAAACAACTCCAAAATCGATCCATAGGGCTTATAAAGGTCCAATGGACCTSGTACAGACCTGAAGACGCTACTTGGGAGCATGAGGATGCAATGCAGGCAGAATACCCACATATTTTTAAAGAATTTTGAGAATTTTGTTGTATATGGGTACATAATGCACTGAGGACAGTGCATAAATAAGGGGAGGGGATTGTAATATCCCTTGGCCGAACCCAAATGTAAATATAATCCAAGTATATTTAAGCTAGGGAGTTGTTTAGACATCATTTTTGTAATACACCTTTCATGGCATGGTGTGTGCATATACTGTGTAGTAAAGGGATGTAACGTGGACATTTCTGAATACCGTACACAGTAATTAAGGTGCGCGCAACCTTAAAGACAGAGGATACAACGCGTAGTAACCAAGTGTGTGCAATATTAAGGTCAACGAACATTTGTGTATATAATATGCATTATAGGCTGGTCAACTAGTATTATAAGTCGGTATGCTTATGTCTTGGAATTAGGCCAGCGTGCCTAGATGTTAAAGGCTAGAGCGCCTACTTTGTACATGATTCATGATTAATATAAAATACATCACTGCGCGCAGACCGACCACGATAAAAGAGATGGGGGATTGAACTTCACCAGTTAGGGAAAGGGAGGGCCAAAAGTCAAGGGAATATTATATTAATATTTCCTAAAACATAAAGTATGTATAATTAGTTTATCCTAAGTTCTAAAGTTGGGGACAAGTGGACAAAAGTAACTTCCAATATGACAAGTGTCAAGTTGGGGACATGCATTCATATCGTGGGGAAACTTAGCTGAGGAGGGGATTTTTCTCATAGATACCTTACGAACGGGGGACCATCATGCTGACCATCACTTTTGACAAATAGTTCACAGTGATTCCAAAACACACTCAGTTATCTAGTCAATGACTCCATGACCATTTCACTCATACATTTCGTTATCCTTGAGACAACCATTTTCACCTTTCCGAAGCCTGTTTCCCCGTCCTTTTTGGTTGGTGTACCTGGTTAGCTTGGAGTGGGATTGAAGAAGTGGGTTCTCAGGTCCGTGAGTTAACTATCTGAGTGAGAGAATTGATAGGGATTGATTTCCATAGGTGCTAAACTGCAGCTACAACGCTCTGAGACTTTCGGTCCGACTTGTTGTTGAAGCCCTGAAAGGGAAGTGGGGCAACCGAGGGACTGTTGAGGAGCGAAGAGGCACACTTCTTTGGGTGGGACATACTTGAGTGAGCACCTGAGACAAAGTCTTTCCTGTTGTCCATGAGCCTTAGCCTGGATAGGAATCCCTTTACCCTGGGTGGAGTTCAGTCCCAACTCGGGGGTGATTCACTGTTGAGAACGATGAACAGTGTAGTCTATGGCTGGGAGGTTCATGGATGGTCTGTAAGAAGTTGGTGACAATATTTCTAAGATAAGTACCAATTATATGATATATAGATATGCTGTTTTGTTATTTACATGCCTATGTTACATATGTGACTATGATTGCTTGTGTGCTTATGGGTAATTTCCTGTAAATGATGCATATTGGTAATTACTATTATTTTAATATAAAAGTCGTATGTTACAGAAAGTAATTGTTTGTTTATGTTTAGATGTAAAGCTTCCGCGAGCATGTTGTATGTATATCTTTTAGTTGCATGCAGTCTAAAGAGTAAATTTAGGTGGCATTGCTTAGTTGACTACTGGGTATGCTACTGTATGTTCCGCAGTATGGGAACGAAAGTGTTCCCTAGAGTAGCATGGCCCAGCCTGATGGCTGGGAATGTTACCGACTGGCGTCAGAGCATGAGTGGTTTCTCTGGAGTGGCGTACCCTGGCCTCAGGTTGGTCGGGGGGATCGTTACAAGATCAAAATACTAAAGAATGAAATAATCATTCAAGAAGTAGAAAAGAAGAAGGTAGATGATGAGCTTAGCAAAAGTATTGAAGTTAATGTCAATCTGAAGACCCAAATTGAAGAAGCCAAAAGAATAGAGGAACTATTGAAGAATCAAGTAAATGAAAAGGAAGAGTCATGCCATAAGTTGGAAGCTGAAGTTGTCGATCTCAAAAAGAAAGTAGAGAAGTCAAACACTCACATCAAGTTCATGAATAGTTCAACAATCTTGGATGAAATCCTAGATAGCCAAATATTTCCAAATGATAAATCAGGTCTTGGATACAACAAGGAGGCTGTTAGCACTTATAAGAAGCATGAATTAAGTTCTTCATTCTCAAAAAGTGGAAGCAAAGCTGCAAGTCAAGCACCTACACAAATAAAGGAAACTTTCAGAAGAAGAGAGCAAAGAAGAAATCAAGAATCCATCTTCACACCTCAAAGAAAACTAAGAAGAGAGACACCTTCAAGGTGGACACCAAATCAAAGGTATGAAAATGTTTTTCATGGTAACGAATTCTAATGTAACGAATATGATCACAAAGCTTTGGATTGCATACATTATGCAAGGAAAGATGTTGAAGGTTCCATAACACCCTATGATGTTGGAGATGTAATCAAGTGGGACACATTGCTGCACATTGTCACACCATGAGATGTTACAACTGCAGTGGGTTTGGCCACAAGGCTCAGGATTTCTTGAATTCAAGAAGATAGTCAATGAGGAGTGCTTCATATAGCATGGCAAGAAGAAGACATGTAACTTGGAAGGAATACAATGTGGAAAGGATGGAAGCTCATAAAATCAGTGTTGATAAACCATGACACTTTCATAAGTGGATGAAGAAGACTGAACAACCAGACATGAATGAAAGGACAAAGAATGAGGAAAGTCCTAGATTTTCTGAGGCATACACATGCTCTTGTGGGAGTAGTCGCGTACATGTGTGAGGTGACCTATAGAAAGGTCGCGTACATATGTGAGCTGTCTGTGGAATAGGTCACATATATGTGGTAAAAATCTCAAGAAGAGGAGTGTACATATGAGTTGTAGCATGGTTTGATGGTATAACTTTGTTTTGCAAGGTATGACATGGTTTGTTGCAGGTTTTCATTATTATATGCTTACATGTGTATTTGATGTATGTATGGTGATGACATATCATTGAGTGTTGAAGCTTATCTATCTTGTATGCATGGTACAAAATTTAGTGCGTGGAGTGATGCATTCCTGATAAGGTATACTGCTGGTTGTTATCAATGATGTTATGGCACCTTGTCTATGGGATATATCATGATGGTGTGATGCTAGCTAGAGATATATCATTGATCTATTGAGGGACACTCTTAGTACATGTCTAGAGGTACTATTGGTTTCTTAATACTTGTTGTAGTGAATGGTTTTTGAGGCATATTTGTCATGGTACATGGATGGTACATATGTGAGCTCCATTGATATATCTTATGATGTATTGTTAGAGGCATATTTGTTGGATGTCTTGGTGTATGAATTTGGCATGTGGTTGAGCTACATATTGGGATATGTAGTTGATGAGTTGATGAGGTGGTTATGTTGACATCATTGATGAGTCATAGCTTGATCTATAGTTGATTCATGATTGGTACATACTTGGTACATTGGTTGAGGCACTTGCTAGCAGTATGATTGGCACATGGTTTATGATTGATATGGCATACATGTATGGGAACACATCTTGATTGTAGTTCATATTGTTGAGGTTCAGTGCATGGTTGATGCACTTGCTTTGGTACATGATGTATGGGATGATATAGTTGAGATACTTGGTTGATATTTAAGTCATGTCTTATGGACATGAATGGAATGAGCACCCAGGCAGATTTGAACATCTTGCCTTTAGGTTCCTATGATTGTCTAATTGGGATGGATTGGTTGGACCAACATCATGCCCTCCTAGACTGTCATAACAAAGAATTTACTTTCTTGGATGAGGAAGGGAAACTAAGGAAAGTGCAGGGAATTCCCAGGACAGTAACCATCAGAGAAATTTCAGCATTGCAGCTAAAGAAATGTTACATAAAAGGATGTCAAATATTTGCAGCACATATGGAAGAGACACCTAGAAATAAGGTGCCAAATTTGGAAGATCATGTAGTCTTGGAAGAATTTGAAGATGTGTTCAACGAGGTACCAGGACTACCCCCAAGGAGGACATTGATTTCTCTATAAATATAATGCCTTGAGCAACTCCAGTGTCAAAGACTCCTTACATAATGAGTACACCAGAGTTGAAGGAGTTGCAAATGCAACTTGAAGAGCTTCTGAAGAAGGGGTATATATGCCCAAGTGTGTCACCTTGGGGTGCCCCAATCTTGTTTGTGAAGAAGAAAGATGGAACATTAATATTGTGCATTGATTTCAGACAACTGAATAAAGTGTCTATTAAGAACAAGTATCCTCTGGCAATGATTGATGATATTTTTGATCAATTGAAGGATGCAAAGGTCTTTTCAAAGATAGATCTCAGTTCAAGATACCATCAGGTAAGAATTAAAAAGGAAGACATCAACAAGACCGCTTTCAGGACAAGTTATGGTCATTATGAGTTCACAATGGTTCCATTTGTGTTGTCAAATGCACCAGTTGTTTTCATGTGCTTAATGAATGGTGTTTTCCGAGAATATTTAGACAAGTTTGTCTTGTCTTTTTGGATGAAATTCTCATATATTCCAAATCAAAGGAAGAGCATGAACATCATTTGAGGATGTTTTGCAAGTATTAAGGGAGCATCAATTGTATGCCAAATTGAGAAAGTGTTCATTTTATCAGAAGCAAATTCACTATTTGGGTCATATCATTTCAAAGGAGTTGAAAAATTTGATATTGAGAGAAATGCATAATGTGCCTTATGTTGGGCACCCAGGATATCAGAAAACTATAGCAGCTGTCAAGAGACAATATTATTGGCCAAGAATGAAGAAATAGGTTGCTGATTTTATTGCCAAATGTTTGGAATGTCAAAAGGTAAAGGTTGAGCATAGACACCCAGCTGGTTTGCTATAGTCATTACCCATTCCTGAGTGGAAATGGGAAGTTGTAACCATGGATTTCATTACCAAAGTGCCCAGAACAAACAAGCAACATGATTCTATCATGGTAGTGGTGGATAAGCTTACTAAAGATGCCCATTTTATTCCAGTTAAGCTCACTCACAAGGCAACGAACATTGTTGATGTTTATATGAGGGAAATTGCTAGATTACATGGCATACCTAATGTTAGTCCCTAAAGTTGCACTCGACTGGTAAGGGAAAGCTAGGGCATCATTGATTTTATTGCAAAGTATTTTTTAGGGTTTTATGATTTGGTTTTGGTATAATGGTTGAAAACTGGGTCAAGCTTACAGCATGGCATGAAAATCAAGATTAAAACATTGCATATCCCATTGGTTGAATAATAGGTAGATACATAGGTGGAGTAAACCAATTCAAGAAAAAAGAAAGTGAAATCTTCAATTTGTCAATTTCACAAAGTTTAGTTTCAATATATTATAAAGAAACAGGGGTATCAACTTGAAATCATTACTTGAAAATTATCTCTACAGAAAAATCTTCACTGTATAAATTAACATTCAAGAACCAAAAGCATTGCAATTTGAATAATAAATTCAAGCATGAAAAATGAAATAACAAAGTAGAAAAGAGAAGGTCTAACCATCCATATGCCTTTGCTATTAAGTGTCAATTGAACATACATGCCTTTACAATAATCTCCACAAAAAGTCTCTATAGAACTCCGAATTTTCGACCCTCATAAGGTTTGTCTTCTGTCTATTTAAAACAGCCATGAAACTACCAGATCCTATTATCTAGGACAACTTTAAATGACTAGAATCAAAGAGTATCCAGATCCTAAATTATGTCACTCAAAAATGAGCTACTATTTCCAAAATAGTCCACAACTCAACAGTTTGATATAACAAACATTGCCAACAATACATTTGACTCTACTAAATAGGGATTTCGTTTGACTCTGTAAAGCAGATCGAAGTCTTAGCATTTCCTTGATCAAAATGAGTAACTATCTGCCATATCTCATGGAGCACCTTTAAACAAAATTGTAACCAATCTTCATGTTACCTTTAAGATAAAATTGCAGCAGTGGCTTTGGCATTTTTTTGCTTGAGCTTTGTGGTTAACACAACATTGTGCCAGTAAAGTCTGAAATTGATTTCCCTGAGTTCCTTAAGCAGCGCCCTTTGCTCCTTCTTCTTCTTTTTAAGACTTTGAATTCTTTCTTGCTGGCGAGCATTCCATTGTTCTATCTGTAGCTTTTCCTTCTTTAACTGCTTTATGGTTTTCTGAAATTCTTTAATCTTTTCCTTATGAGTTCTTATCTCGACCCTGAATCCTGAACAATCTTCAGAGGGTGCAGTTTCATTCAGATTTAAAGTAACACTGGGTTATTTGGCTTTAACCTGGTATTTTGAAATCGATTATGAGCTATGTTCTTCTTCGGAACTTGATGAATCCATAGCTCCAGGTACATCTGGTAAGTAATCTAAATCTTCCAAGTAATCCTGTTTTTCTTCAGGGAATTCACTGATGCCTTTAGCCATCTCTTTAGCCTTAGCTAATCTAGTTGAAGTTCTCGTTACAGGGCCTGTAGGTGGTGTAAGTTTTCCCTTTCCTTTGCTGACAGATTTCTTGGGAAAATGAGTCTTTTTTGCTCTTTTCCTGGTGCTTGTTTCAACATCCTCAGAATCATCATCTATGATTATGGTGTTTTCTTCTTTAATGGTCGGATTGAACATTGCTTTTAAGTTCAGCCTATACTTATTAGTATCCCTGGTTGAATTTCTCCGAGGTTTTTGTGATACACACGCACCATTTTTCCTTTTTCCTTTGACTGCAATGTTCTTTTTGCTGGTGGATGGCATTTCAGACTTGACTGCAGTTTGAGCAATGAGATCACTATCTGACTCTGTCTCTTCTTTGAAATATTCCTCAGGAAGCATTTCATTTTCGAGCTCCCATCTAGGTCTCTTACTCCTGCTCTTCTTAGTTACCTTGATATCAGAAGATTCATCTTTTACAGGGTTTTCATCAGCAATATCTCGACTCTGTTTAACAGTTTTCCTCCCTCTACCCTTTTTCGGCTTATTGGATTAAGTAATAGGTTTTAAGGATTCTGTGAGCCAATTCCAGGGATTCTGTAGTTCATTCAGGGTAGACATGACTAGGGTTTTAATCAGGACTTGATGGAACAAACTACCTTTGGCATTAGTGGAAATCAACTGCACCTTCTTGGACATTCTTGTCAAAATTTTAAGCAGGAAATAAGGAAGGTTTAAAGGGTAGTCACTGTTTAGATGCATCGGTATTCTAATATGGTAGATATAGATCAAAGAAAACCTCCCTTCACAGGTGATGTATATGTGAATCACCACCAGGGCAGTATGCCATTCAGGTCGAACCCAGCTGCGAGGAATTCCCCTTCTCCAATCTGGATTCTGCTTATCTGGAAGGAGGAATTGATTCACAAATTCAGTGACCATGTGTTCCTTGTTCCACCATCTTTCCCCTCCAACCACGAGCCTGCAAGCCTTGGCTATAGTCTGCTCTGTCACCAGCATCAACATCTTGTCGATTTCGACCTCATGACCATCGAAGTTCAAAGCAAATTCCATGGAAACCTGTTCGTCATATCCTTGAAATGTAGTGAGGAAATCAAACCACCCAATGTCTTTGAATCTTTGATCCATCTGAGGGTAGGCTTCAAGGAGTTCGACACCTTCTGGTTCGATTCTGGCAACTTGTCTGCTCCGCTTTGGCACCATTAAACTCAAATCTGCAACTAACGCCCTCGAGTTCCAAATTCCCTTCCTGCAATTGTTGATATATGACTGTTGCTTTGAATGGATACCTGTATTTCTCCCTGCAAGGTTGAACTAAAACAACTCGAACCGATCACATAATGATCATTAAACAACAGGTGATTTTGAAATGAACCATGCGCGCATGCATAGTGATTATGTTCTGAACTTGTTGGATTTAGAAATGATTACCAAATTCTCGTGGGAACACACAAACTCTTAACTCATGATCTTGTTATCATAACTAAATCGGGATAGCAGGGGCACGTTATGGCATGATTATTTGGCGCTTCAGGAATAGGCTTATTCCCGTAGCGCGTTTGACAACTTGAAATTTGAAAATTCCAACGGCATAAAGAAGACACTTCTAGTTTAAACAATGTTTTTCATAATCAAAACTCAAATAAATCATCAAATATTTTAATGCAGACCATGAAATATCCAAAATCTAAAAAATAAAAACCGCTGAAAGCGGAAAATGAGGGATGGGTAAGGAGGGTTTAGGACAAGGGTTTCTTACTTAAACCAAGAAAAAATTAGAGACTAGCATTGGGTCCTTCTGGGGATGGAGTTTTGATACTAAACTCCAAGAACTGCAAACCATTGCCTTTCCTTTATCTCTGATTCATTTATTTCCCTATGACTGTCTGTCTTTTATTCTCTGCATAATTGTAAAAACAAGTCCATTGGGTATATGGAGTCTTTATTGACAGAAAACCTACTGTACTAACTCTAACCTGTCGTACCTTTAGATGAAATAATGCTTCAAGAACCTCCCATTCACTGGGCCCCCAAAAATTTCAGTGCTATCTAAATTATGAAGGAGGAAAGTGTTATTGTTCATTACCTTGGTTATCCTTAAAGGACCATACCACAGATTATCAAACTTTCCGTGTTTTGCTTTATCTTCTCTCCTGGCATCCCATCTCAATACCAAATCTCCTTCATTGAAAACATCTTTCTTGGTTCCTTTATCAAATGTAGCCTTGATTTTGTTCTAATGAGCGACAACTTTCTGGTTAACCTGTTCTCTGGCCTGCTGAACTTCAATGAGCTGAAAAATCCTTCTTTGTACATCATTGGGTTCTTCCTGTTCTTCTTGCAAAAACTTCAAAACTGGCAAGCCCAATTGAGTTGGAAGGACAACTTATGTGCCATATACCATCTGGAAGGGAGATGTCCCAATAGCTTTCTTGTTGCTGATGCGATTATCCCATAAAGAAAATTTCAACTTAGAATCCCATGCTTTTTTATTTTCTGCCAACAACTTTTTGATAATCCTTACCAGTGTTTTATTGGAAGATTCAGCCAATCCGTTCCCCTTGGGGTAGTAGGGAGTAGAATGAACCAATTTGATATTGTATTTATTGTAGAATTCAAGCATGGAATTTGACTTAAAAGCCTATGCATTATCAGTGACCAACTTTTTAGGACAGCCAAACCTGGAGAAAATATATCCCTCTAGAAATTCCATGATTACCTTGTTTGTAGTATTGCGAGTCGGAATTGCTTCTATCCACTTTGTAAAGTAATCAGTGGCTGTAAGAATCCATCTATGCAAGCAATTGTCTGAAAGGAATCTGGGCAAACCCATTTATGAAAAAGAAATGTTGGCGATTCTGCATGCAGTTGAGTTGTTGATCCAGAATTGGATCTAGAAGCCTGACAGGGCTTAAAAATGATGAAAAATGAAAGTGCTCGGAATCCAACGAAACCAACGCCATTGCGTCTGTCTTGCCTTCCTGATTCTCGTGGTATATTTACTTCGTCAAACGGGCTCCGTATGCGCAACATATCGCGTTCTGTCCGAAAAGGCAAACAGGCAAAAAAAGGGGATGACTATAGAGTCCGTACAGTGCCATGTGGCATGCTGACTGTACAGGTCGTACGACCATACAGATGACATGGCAGGTCCTGGAGGCGACACGTGGTAGGCTGACAGGGCAGTACGGTGATACGTGGTAGGTGACGTGGATGAATTAGCGATCGACATTTGGCAGCTTTCGGTTGGTTGTTGATGTGCCACGTGGCACCCTATGGTTGGTTCATTGGTTGTGTAAAATTATATGGCGTACACGGGAGTCGAACCCCTGAACTCCCATAGTGTATGGACTGGCAGGGCCGAGCTAGCCAGCCCGCCCTCGTTTGGTTCTTATTTAACATATGGCAAAAATAATATTTATTTTTGGTTAAGGTTTAAAACTGTGGGGAAAAAGGTCGGGGCTTAGCCCCAGCCCTCGACACTTGATATATGACATACAACCACTCTATATAACCGAGGGAGCGTGGAGGTGTTGGTGGATAAGGTACCAGCCCTCGGATCCCGGGCGTATCCCACAGGACCGGGGCAATAGCCACCATTTTGGGCGCGGTTATATATATTGTTAAGCCCATGGTCCGGTACACACGCCCGATGACCAGGAGCGAGCCGGGGACAGGGGGCCAACACTTAGCGTTTGGGCTAGAGCTTGGCCAAATATGGCCCATATGACCGCGAAAAGGGGGCGCACACCTAGGCCTCGGGGGCTATTGCCTGAATTTATTCAAAAAGTGGGTTTTGTTATATAGTTTTGGGATTTTCAATGATTCCAAGCCTGTAATTAATTGATTTTCTCCATTTTTGGGAGATATTGGGCATTTTTGGGAGGCTAACTTTTGGGAGGAAGTTGGAGATGGATAACCAACTTCAGATCTATATAAACCAAGCCTGTTTGAGGCCATGGAAGGCAGTCAGAGCAGATTTATGTGGAAGGGAAGCCAAGCCAAAGCCATTTTTATGCAGGGAAGATATTAAGGAGTAGACGCTGTCGGGCCATTTCTGGGAGCTTCGGACGTCCGTTTTGCGTGCCGTTTTCTTTGCAGGGTTCTTGAGATCTGGAAGAACATGACCAGATCAGTCTTGTAGCCAATTGGCACTGCTGCGATGTACTTTTGAGCTTTTTGAACAGAAATAAAGAAGCCTCCCCCACAGAGACAAAGGCCCGGAGACGTAGGCAAAGTTGTGTCGAACTTCGTTATCAATCTGTGTGTTATGGTTTGTTGTCTATTATTTCATTTCAGATCTGCACATGTGTATATGGCTGTCATAATTCCTCTTCTTTCCTCATTCTTTCATTAAGTTTCTCAAATGGTTAGTTAACGCATGCAAAATTAAAACTCAACCATAGTCATTAAAAGATCCCACGGATCAGTTGTGGCGTCCTTATCTCTTGGGGAAACGCTTCCAAATTAAGACCGACCATCAAAGCCTCAAGTACTTTCTGAAACAACGCATTTCCTCCCAGGAACAAAAAAAATGGGTGACTAAGCTCTTTGGATATGATTATGAGATCATTTACAAGAAGGGCAAAGACAATGTCGTGGCGGATGCACTGTCCCGGAAATATGAAGACGAAGGATTCCTTTTTTCTCTTTCCTTCATTGTACCCGATTGGATCCAAGTTGTGCACCAGGAATGGCTTCAAGATCCCAAAAGTTCGCATCTGATCTAGCAACTGCAAAACAAGGCTTTGTCTCCCCTAGGGTACTCCTGGCTCCAGGATGAGCTTCGATACAAAGGTCGCTTGTATTTAAGTAAACAATCCAAGCTCAAATCCACGGTGCTTTTTGAGCTTCATGCTACACCCACAATGGGGCACTCAGGGTTCACCAAAACATATGACTGAGTCAAACGTTTTTTTTCTGGGATGGTATGAAACAGGGCATCCGTAAGTTTGTCGTTGAATGTGAGGTGTGTCAACGCAACAAGGGAGAAACAGTCAAATCTCCAGGCACCCTCCAACCGCTTCCGATTCCCCCTGCTATTTGGAAGGATATCTCCATGGACTTTATTACAGGCTTACCCAAATCGGGGAATAAATCAATCATAATGGTGGTGGTGGATCGCCTTTCCAAGTATGCTCATTTTTGCGCTCTTCACCACCCATTTACTGCATCCACGATGGCTCAAATTTTCATGGACCA
>ML777761.1:3040759-3066439 GCA_009831015.1 Picea engelmannii | reverse complement strand
AATCATCAAAGATTTTAATGCAAACCATGAAATATCCAAAATCTAAAAAATGAAAACAGCTGAAAGCGGAAAATGAGGGATGGGTAAGGAGGGTTTAGGACAAGGGTTTCTTACTTAAACCAAGACAAAATTAGAGACTAACACCTAAGACAATTGTGTCTGACAGAGATCCAAAATTTACCTCAAAATTTTGGAAAGGATTATTCAATGGATTTGGAACAAATTTGAATTTCAGTACAACTTATCATCAAGAAACAGATGGACAAACAGAGAGGGTGAATCAAGTGGTTGAGGATATGTTGAGGATGTATGTGATGGATAAACCATCAAAATGGGAAGACTACCTACACTTGGTAGAGTTTTCTTATAACAATGGGTACCAAGCATCTCTAAAGATGAGCCCCTTTGAGGAAATTTATGGCAGAAAGTGAAACACATCGGTAAGTTGGGATAACCCAGCAGATAGAGCAGTGGTTGGGCCAGAATTGCTTAGGGAAATGGAAGAGAAAATGTTGAAAATAAAACAAAATTTAAAGGTTGCCCAAGACAGGCAGAAAAGCTATGCTGATAAGGGAAGAACTCGCAGGAAATTTAAAGTGGGTGACCATGTATTCTTGAAAGTGAAAGCCAACATAAGTTCCCTGAAGTTGGGAAATTGTTCAAAATTGGCAGCTCGCTATTGTGGACAGTTTGAAATCCTAGAGAGGATTGGTCCAGTAGCTTATATTATTGCATTTCCTGCATCTATGCATGTTCATAATGTATTCCATGTATCGTTGTTAAAGAAATATATACCTGATGCTAATCATGTTATTGATTGGAATGTGATTCAGGTGGATCAAGAAGGCGCTTTTCAAGTGCATCTGGTGCGCATTCTGGACCGGAAAATCAAACAGCTCTGGAATCGAACCATAGGACTTGTAAAGGTCCAATGGACCTGGTACGGTCCCGAGGACACTACTTGGGAGCATGAGGATGAAATGCAGGCAGAATACTCGCATCTTTTTGAGGATTTTTGAAATTTAGTTGTACATGGGTACATGATGCACTGAGGATAGTGCATAAATAAGGGGAGGGGATTGTAATATCCCTAAGGCAGAACCCAATTGTAAATGTAAATACAAATGTACTTAAGCTGCCGAGTTGTTTTGATATAATTTTGGATGCACCTTTCATGGCATAATGCGTGCATGTACTGCGCAGTAAAATGAGGAAGTGTGCACATTCCAGGATACCGTGCGCAGCATCTTAAGTGTGAACGATGTGGAGGTCGGGGAGCCTTTATGCATATGATATGTTTTATAGGCTGGTGAGCCAGTTATTTTCAGCTAGGATGCTTATGTTTTGATTAGGCCGGAGAGCCTAGATGTTAAAGGCCAGTGTGCTTGTTTTTGTACATGTCTCATAGTTAATATAAAATACATCGTTGCGCGCAGACTGACCACGATAAAAGAGATGGGGGACTAAACTCCACTAGTTAGGGAGATGGAGGGGATAAGTTAAGGAAAGGGGCTAAGCTAGGAAGCTTGAGCCAAAAAGGAATATTATATTAATATTTTTTAAATCATAAAGTATGGATAATTATTTTATCCTAAGTTCCAAAGTTGCGGACAAGTGGGTCAAAGTAGCTCCCAACATGACAAGTGTCGAGTTGGAAACATGCATACATATTGTTGGGACTTAGCTCATTTTCACACGCCCCCATCATTCATACCATCATCTTTTCCATGATTTCTTTGATCATTCAATGATCATTCAACCATGATTCCATGACCATTTTTCACTCACACAGTCAGTTATCCTCCATACTTTATGTCACTATACGGAGCTTGTATCCATGACCACCAAGGTTGGTGTAGCTAGTTAGCTGGGAAGCTGGACTGAAGAAGCGGGTTGTCAGGCCCATGGGATACTAAAGAAGCAGGTTGTCAGGCCCATGGGATATTGAAGAGGCGGGTTGTCAAGCTCGTGAGCAAATTCTCTTTGGGTGAGAGAATTGCTGGGAATTGATTTCCTGAAGGTGCTAAACTACAGTTGCAGGGATTTGAGACTTCCTGTCTGGCCTGTTGTTGAAGCCTTGGAAGGGAAGTGGGGTAGCCGAGGGACTGTTGAGCAGAGAAGGGGCACACTTCCTTGGGTGGGACAGGCATGTGGGGAATGAGGGACTGTAGGTTGTTGGTTGAGTGAGCATCTGGGACAGAGTCTTTCCTGTTGTCCATGAGCCTTTAGCCTAGTTAGGAATCCCTTTGCCCGGGTGGAGTTTAGTCCCATCTCGGGGGTGACTCACTGTTGAGAGTGATGAATAGTGTGGTCTAAGGCTAGGAGGTTCGTGGACGTTCTGCATGTAGTTGGTGACATTATTACCAAGATAAGTGCCTTTTGGGTGATAAAATTACATGTTGCATTATTATTTACGTGTTCAGTTTTATGGGTTTATCTTATGCATGGTTATGACTGTCTATATATTTGTGGGTACTTCTTGTATATGCTACATGTGTATGTTTATGATGATTTTAGTGTGAATCTATGTATTTATAGATATATTTGTATGCCTACATTTTATATATAATGCTTCCACAAGAGTTTTGTGTGTGGATAAGTTTAAATCACATGCAGATAGAAATTTATGTGACATAGCTTAGTTTGAATTTTGAGTATGTTACAGTATGTCCCTCACATAGAACGTATGTTTTCTCTGACGTAGTGTGGCCCGGCATGGATGGTCGGGAACATTACAGAACGGTTTCAGAGCTAAGTAAAGCATCTAAGCAGTGGAATTTCCTGGCCTATGGGTGGTTGGGGATGTTAAAGGAAGTACCTGAACCAACGACGTGAGGTGATTTGACTAACTGTCACCTCCCCCCACGAGTTGTTGATTTGACACATTAAACCACGTGACATCGGGGTTGTTGAGAAAACAGCTTCAGGCAAACTGCTTTTTGCCCCGATGCACTTCTAAGGGTGCCACACGTCCACTATTAAAACCACAATGTTTTTCCCTGGTCTGCCCTCGCATAATTAAGTTCCATGCTAGTTCACCGCCCGATATGGGCCTCAACCATCAATCTAGGTTTCTTCAAGATCAACAGTCTGTAAGACTCTTTCCTTCGCTCTTCCGCCATATTTGTCCATATTACTGCTACATACGACCTGAACCTCCAAATAACGCCATGTCTTTACACTAATTTAGTCACTTGCTAAATTTGAACTCATATTTGAAGCATGATCGTCATGGTGATAACATAGGCTCCAAATGGGGATTCTATCCTCCCTGTCAGGTGCCTTCTTCATTGGGATTCCTTCAAACGTGTGTGGGCGTCATGTTTCATCTTGGAGACTAAATCATCAAATCTTAAAACCGGCTTTTGCAAACTACTTTCCATTGGATGCTAAAATATTACTACTAGGATCTAACTGTACATACTATTGGAAAACAATGCTTGATCAACAAGCTTATTCGCACACTCCTACCTACCCTAACTGTTGAAAAAGGACCGTCAATCAAGTGAAATCATAATCTCAATGTAGCCATGACAAAATTCTATCCATCATTAGTTGCTTTTGTACTTGCTTGTTCAAAAACCCTTATGTTGACAATTTATTCAAAATTTTATCTATAAGTCCAATTCTGAAAATATTTGAAGGGCCTGGACACTTCCTCCCGTGGGATCGCAAATGGATCCTCTAAGATATGCATAAAACAATAATCACATTTCACTCCTTCCACTACATTTTTGTTTTCAGGTGATTCAACTTGTTGACTTCTATCAAAAATCTGGAAAAAAAATTGAGAAGTTTGGTAGTAAAGATTTCTTGAGTCATAAGGTAACCATGGCTGGAGAAACTCATCTAATGTAAAAGGACTCACATTTGATACAAACATTGATTTGTTGCAGTCCTCTATTATTGGTGAATTCTAATTATAAACCTTCTCCATATAATGTGTCTTGGGATCATGAATCATATGAAAAAATGTTTCCTTTTCAGGAGTCAAGACAGAAGAGTAAGCTTCCTCCACAAGTGTTCCCTCGCTGCTTGGAGTCTCCATAGGTGAAGTTTCAAAATCTCCATCCATGTCTAGGATTTTCAGAAATAGGATCACTACGTAATTTTCAAGGGAAGAAAGGCAACCTTGAAATACTTTGTCTTGTTGGGAATGTTGTTGAACATCTGCATTAGTTTTAGGAGAAGAGAAATGACCTTCAAGGACAATTTCTTGATCAGCTTCTTCTTTAATCTGATGGTTAAGCGCAGGTTGCCACTCTGAATTTTCCAAGTAATGATTTTTCAATGCATGTGAGTGTAGTCGATGTTCTTCAATGATAACAACCTTTTCATGTAAAATAGTACTACTGTGAATACAGTCAAAACTCCATGTTTTCTCTGAAGTCTCGTGATTCTCTTTTAACCATTCAAAGGAAGAAAAACATAAGGGGAGAGAATTTTTATTTGTAAATCCACTGCTTTCTTCACTTTCAACTTCATGCTCAGATACTTTCTTATTTGAAACGCTATTTTGTTTCAACAGTTCGAATGAGGGAAAACACAATGGCAAGGTTCTATTACCTGACTCAAAATCTTCTTCATTTTCTCCAGTGTCGTCATAGTCACATTTCTCCATCTCTTTGGATTGTTGGACATGCTCATTTTTAGCTTTGTCTTCGATCAATGACTACACCTCTGAATTGACAAGGTCTTCTACAAAGAAATGAACAGGGTCATCAAGCGTCTGATAAAAGTACTCCAATATCTTGTCAATATGTTTCATTGGTTTGGTGTGACTTTGCATTAGCACAGATTTGCTTGCTTCAACAATGATTTTAGAGTTCTCTCTCAAAAATTTGAATGCAGCAAAGCACAGGGGTAGAGAATTTTCTTCAACTGATCCAATACTTTTCTCCTTGTAATTTTGATACGTAGGTTGATTTATCTCACTGCAGTGCTGAAAAAGAAAGTCTGGATCATCACAATCCTCTTCATATTTTTCATATATGGGAAAATCAACTGTCTGTGCGATATCATCTAATACGAACAATCTGGGAACATCAACCTGTTCTTCAAAAAAATGATTTGTAAAATCATCCTGTTGACCGTCTGTAAACGAATACATAAAATGATCATCCTTTTTCTTATCATGAGATGGATTAGCACCCCCTCTTTCAACAGGCGGAATATAATTTTTTTCAGAATCATTGGCATTGGAAACTGCAAGAGAACCTATGGTATTTTCAAATCTATGCTCAGGATCACAATCAAACTCTTTCCTCTCATATTCTCTTTCACATTCTTGGGCATTTGGTCCTTTATTTTGAATCTGTTCATATGCTTGGATGTTGTGTTGAATGTCCTAAGCATCATAGAACATTTGTTGTAAGGACTTGGATCTTCTTTCCATAAAAAGGAGAGACAAACCTAGATGGAGAGTAGTTTCATAATGGAGCATAGCAGCAGCTTCAGTGGGTCGAATTTCTTTGGGTAACTTTTGATAGATACTGGAAAACCTTCTGTTGAATACATGAAGAGTTTCATTGTCTTGCTTTTCCAAAGCATAGAACTCTCTAAGTTGTAGGTCCAAAGACTTCTTATTGCCCCAAAACTTTAAAAACACATCCTTCAATTCCTCCCATGAGCTAATTTCCTCTGGCTACAAATGTTTAAACCGGTCTTTGGTGTCTCCTTTCAAATATTGAGAGAAGGCCCTCATACAAACATCATCATGTTCAATCTCAAACAAATCTATAAAATGCTCAAATCCTTGGATGTGTTTTTCAGCTGAGATGCTACCAGGTTCCCCGTCAAACATAGGTAGGTACTCATAGTGTTTTGGTGTAAAATTATGAAGGATTTGGGGTAACTTTAAGGGTCTGTATCTATGCTAAGTCTTGGAGGGTGTTGGATCAAGTGCAGGAGATTAAATATCAACCCTGGTTTCATGAGGCTCATCAACTTGGTTATGGTCATCACGTAGCCCAGATGAAATTTCTTTATCAAAATGAGTGATAAATTGAGGGGATGTTTGTGTAATTTTAAGAGGGGGATATATATTTTCTGGATTGTCATGGTCATTATTTTCATGTAGTAAGAAAAGAAGAACTTGCCTAGCATTTTCGAGAAAGGACCAGAGACAACTTATAACAAATAGCAAAATGATCTGAAAAAAATCCCATTTTGAGCATTTGTTTTCTTTCATAATGCCTTCTCATACCTCAGCCAAGGGGCATCATCTTTCATTGAATCCTTTGAACTACATTATGTATTCTAAATTTGAGTGAAGTCACCAATGACATCTTGGGATCTGGATTCCGCATTACGAGTGGAGTCGTCATTGATGTTTTGGAAGTTGGATTCTTCATTGAGAGTGGAGTCGCCAGTGAAAATTGAAATTTTATGGATTCTTCTACCAGTGGAATCGCCTTCAAACTGATTTTTTGATGTGTGGAGTCGCCACAGCAGGAATACATCCAATATGTGTCTCAGTGTTTCCTTCTTTCAGACCTTAGGACTCAACCATGTCATTCTTCCCAGGGAAAAATTTTCAATTTCGTCCCCGGCAACAACGCCAGAATGTTAGCACTTTGTAAATTTTGTCCAACTAAATAGACAAACGACATAGGTAACTATTTCAACCAGCTTTAGAGCTGATGCACTAGCCTTCTCGACTCAGAGAGGGCTCTCTCTTGTCACTTGATATATCTGTGGCTAATCGGTGGCTAGATTTGATTTTTTTTTGGGAGGGGGGTTATAAAGTTGTTGGCTAAGAAGAGGAGGGACATTTAGGGCTATGGAGTCAAATTTTGAAATTGAATGAAAACATTGACTAGCCTGTAGAACTCTCCAGAGGATAAAGGCTAAATGAAGCAATGAATATGAGTTATATCTTGAATTTAATTAGAGTGGTAAGAGGAAAGAGAAACAAATAACTACATCAGATCATTACATGAATGAATTATGAATTAGCTAAGAAGAAACATACACAGTTTAAATTGCTTAAACCAAGAGCATCAAATGATGAATTATGGGCCTCTAACTCTCCAATTTAAAAGAAGATGATGTAAATGGAATTAAAGAAACACGGAAAATACATACAATGAGGGAAGACAAAACTCATATCACCACCATTAGAATATGTTCATAGAGACTTCAAAGCTACTGCATATGTATTCAATTCAACCCCAAAAAATTACCAAAGTCTTCCTGCACAGAGGGCAGGATCCTCTTTTTTCCATGCTTTTCATATCCTCGAGATAACACATATATAGGGGAATTACTTATGGAATTCAAAACATTTAGACTTCCCCATAATTCTAAAAATAGAGATAAGTTACAAAAAAAGAGTGATTTATAATAACAGTTATCCTATTTCAAAGGGACCATTAGGAATAGTTCTTTCATATCTGGGGGGCCTTTCTTTGACTGCCATCTGTCCAAAAAATTTTGGAATGTACTTAATCCTACCTGAGAATTCATTTCAGCTTGGCGATTTCCTCTTCATAGTGCTCAAACAAGCGAGTTGATTTTCTCTGACACTCTCCATCGTCTTAGCTATGATTTATGTTCTTTGTTGTTTGCTCTACTTCTTCTTTGTTATCTGTTTGTAGGTTTCATCTGCATGTTCATTGATGACTAGGTCCCTCATAACAGGGTTTAATCTGACCCCCGACTCTAATTCAGTTTCGGGTTCTATATGAAATTTGGTTGCTAATATCTGCACAACCCACCTTTCTTTCTCACTTATTGGTAAGCTTGACACATTAATTGAGAACTCGGTTGTACTGGACATTGTTCGATTGATGTTATCCATCTCTTCCGACCTTGCAGAGGCCACGATTTTGTCTCCCTTAATTCTACAGAACTCAAAAAATCGATCCAACTCGATATTACTCCACTTATGCATGGGACGATGATTTTCTGGAGTAGGATAAAGCTACCCATATCTAAAGACCGGTAGTCCTTGAATCCTAATCATGAATTACTGACATGGTATGTTGGTTTGCCACGCTTCATCAATCTACTTCGAATGATGAAATTTTGAGTTAGTTATACGACGAAGTTCGCTTGACATGTCAGACGGAAAGTACCTGAACCAGCGACGTGAGGTGATTTGACTAACCATCACCTCCCCCCACGAGTTGTTGATTTGACACATTAAACCACGTGACATCAGGGCTGTTGAGAAAACGATTTCAGGGAAACTGCTTTTCGCCCCGATGCACTTCTAAGGGTGCCACGCGTCCATTATTAAAACCACAATGGTTTTCCCCATTCTGCCCTCGCATAATTAAGTTACGCACTAGTTCACCACTCGATATGGGCCTCAACCGTTGATCTGGGTTTCTTTAAGATCAACGATCTGTAAGACTCCTTCCTTCGCTCTTCTGCCATATTTGTCCATATTACCCCCACATACGACCCGAACCTCTAAATAACGCCATGTTTCTACACTGATTTAGTCACCTGCTAAATTTAAACTCAGATTTGAAGCATGATCGTCATGGTGATAACACACTCTAATGAAAGTAAAATTTTACTCCAACGGGTTTTAAGTATCAGGGGTAAGTCTGAACTTTTAGTTTTGTGAAAATTAAAATTAACTATTATTCATCAAATATAAGTCAAATTTAAATCCAATTGCTTGAACATTTGGAAAGTGAAAAGTGTCCTCCAATGATCAAAGCAAAAATAAATATTTACTTGACAAATTTTCAAAATCTCTCTATTGAAAGTGTTAAATTGCTCTCATAGTGCTAAAGCGAAAACAAATGTTTTTGGTTGGACTGAAATCGAAATTTTGATTCCGATTGAAAGTTGAAAAGTGCCCTATTGAAAAGTGGTAAACTATATTTGATAGCATCGTTGTAGTGTTAAGTTTTCCAAATCTTATACTTTATCTCCTAATGAAAGTGAAATAACGCTTTGATGAAGAATATTTTTAGCTTGATGATTTAAAGTCTAGCTTTCTTCAATGATCGAAATAAGTATTCATCTTTTGCTTAACGATAGAAAAACATGCCATTCGAGGAATTGCACATTAAAGCTCACTTAATCTTTTTAAAGAAATTGCTAAAATTTATCTCTAATAAAAATTTTGGGATTCACCGATCACTTTACAGTGTCGTTGCTTCATTCTTAGGACTTTCAAAAAAAATAGTTTGATTGCAACTCTGACCAAAGTGAAAAGGGACTTTTGATAGTCGTTGAGTGCATCAGCCTTCACTATATGTTTTGGTGATTGGTAGTTGGGATGTCACTTATGAATAAAATGACCAAATATTACCAAATCTATAAGTGTATAAGTTCATCATTGACCAAAATTTGAAATTTAGCTCTATAAAACAAAACCCATGTGCATATTGTTTTATTGGAAATCATTTTTGGTTTTGAGTCTTCGGACTCAATTGCTTGCTTTGTCAAATAGTTTGAGTTAGCATCGCACTTCGTTATCCTAATGTTTTGGTTACATATTCTTCAATGTTTATTGGTTATCATAGCTTTCACTACCAATGGAATTTCAATATTTGATAATTTAGCTTAAACCCACCAAGTAAGTATTTAAAAACCCTTCTTTAATCTTTCTCATTGAAATTTCTTATTGTTAGCTAAAATTTGAATTGGAAACTGTATTTCTTGTAAAAACATAGATTTTGTGAACTATTAATAAAATCATAGATTTTGAGGTTAACCCTGAATCCACCTAATAGTAAAAAACAAATTGCTTAGAAGAGAGGGGAACCACCTGGGAATAAATAAAAACACCTAGTAGTCCACCATACTCAATTAAACCAATTTGGAAACCTCCTACAAAAGTGTAATGGCTCTACGATGACAACCATTGATTTTCAATCTCTGAGTATAATGGAAGCAGGGGAATAGAGAGTTATTGGCATTCACTTTCAACAACCAAAACAAAGATTTAAGCACCAAATATTAACACAACAATTTTTACCTAAGAACCCAAATGGGAAAACCAAATTGATTTGGGATTTTATTAAACAGGAAATTGATTACAAAATAGTGAGCTATACACATATTTAGTTTATTCATACTCACTGGCGGGAAATTTGCAGATGGCTATAGCTAAACAACAATCTACACTCATCATGGGATAGACTCAATGTCTTCTTCTACTCTGATTATCAAGCAAACAACTTCGTTGATCTCACATCTATGTTATTCCCCTTCTTCATTTCCTCCTGTTTGTTTCATTCAATGCTCTTCTTCATCACAACCTTCATTTTTAATGGGCTACCTTGGAAGGACAACCATAACAATGGTTCATTTCAAATTCCAAGGGAGTTTTGAACATTTTCTCAACTTTTCCAAAAGAAATTAAATTCTTATTACAAAGTTTACAAAGATATTTTGACAATGATCCAATTCGGTTCAAGTACCTTCAAGGACTATTCAATCATGTTTTAAGGCAATTGCAACTTCTTAGTGTGAAAAGCATAGATGAGGTGAGCAACAAAGCTCTCCACATTGAGGTGGGCTTCAAGGGCGAGCAATCCAAAAAGGATAAGAAGATATCAGTAAGACCAAAGGCAAAAGGATTACAGTCACAACCCAAAAAGGAAAAGATTCCAATATGCATTGAAAACATTATGTTGTAGATAGGTAGATGGATGAGAAGTGCTAGAAACTTCATCCAAAATAATACAAATCCAAGAAGGGAGAAAATGCAACTACCAAGATAAAATAAACAGAGGTATAAATCACCTCCAATGTAAATGAAACCATACTCTACACCACATTGCAGTAGCCAAGGGAAAGTTTATTTAGAAATGCACTATTCCAAATCAAAGTTCAAGTGAAGGACTAGAAGGTAAATGCTTTGTTTGACAATGGTTCTCAATGTAATTTTTATTTTTAAATCCTTAGTAAATGAGCTTGGTATAGAAACTTTTGATATAGTACAACCATGTTCATTAGATTAGATCCAAGGGAAATATATCATAAGAATCACCATGAGATGTAAAATTAGGTTTGTCATTAATGTGAACTATGTTGATAAAGTAAAATGCAAAGTTGTGCCACTAGATGCATATGAAGTGATGTTGGAAACCCAAACTTATGGGATAGGGATGTAACTTTCTATAGGAAATATAACGAATGTCGCTTGGTTAAAAGTGGTAAGGCCTACCTCATCAAATTACACAAAGGGAGAGGAATAATATCTTTGGTAGAAACAAAATAGGGGCAAAGAAGCAAATTGATTGAGACAAAGAAGAAATAGACTATCTTCAAATCTGATGGAGTGGGGGAATTAGGGAGGCAAGTGGAGCCATTGTGCTTCCGTCTCCTTCTTGGATTAGCTTTTGGGGACCAAAAGCCTCCCAATGGAAAGGTTTTATCCAAAATGGATTCAAAACAAACATCAAATGGTTTAATGGCTCAACTCAACACAAGGCACTCAGAAAAACTAGAAGCTTTTGGATATGGAAGTGAAACTCATGGATGAAGGTATTGACGAGGTAAGAGGATGCATTTGATGATGTTAAGGGTCCCATACTAGTTTAACCAGCCATCATTGAGCTCCAAAGTTCTACATTGCCAATGTAAGCACTAGAAATATATATAAGCACTAGAAAGGAGCCATGAATTGGAATGTTGCCAGAAAAGAAAAAAGGAGAGGAAGAGCATTGTTTATGGGGAGTTGAAGAGATAGGGGTACATGGCCTTCTAGTTGATCCTAGCAAACTATCATTGCCTATAAATTCCTGCACAATTGATGCAGAAGGGGTTCTTTGGTAGATAAGAGAAAAAATGTTAAACAAAATTCTTGTAAATGTAAATTGTAAATGCTCCAGAGAGCTAAAACACCATTATAGTGATTATGCAATCACTGCAAAATAAAGATTGAGCATAGCCATTTTATGTTGAAGTTTTCCTTTGAGTTTTCTTCGGGGTAAATTATGTTGTTTAATTTCCTATGTGATTGAGGTTTGTCATGTAATTGCTTTAGTTTGGTGTATTCATGTGTGAATCCCAACCTGAGAGTCTAATTATTCTATTGGAAATCAACATTTCCTTCACTCACTAGTTGTTGGTTAAGTGTTGGGAGACTATACACATAATTCACTTTGTCTTTAATTAATTAAGACACCCATATATCCCCAATAGTAATCACAATTGCTTGCATCGGTAGCTTATCATTTACTAAGTCCTAGATATATTTGATGCTTTTAACCAAGGTGTTCTCATTAGCAATTTCTAGGTGAGAGTCTTGTTTTCTTGTGCTCTATGTGAACCATTTACTATCGCACAACACTGTCTCACACCCCCTACAATTTGATCTCTCCATTAATTGAATTTTTAGTGGTACCTACAACTAAATTTCTCCTTAATTGAATTGTTGGTTGCACCTACCACTTGATTATTCCTTTTATTAGGTCATTGGTTAGACCCTATATGTCAATTCTCTATTTAAAATCAGATTCTAAACATGCTACGATTTGGACTTATGCTATGATTTGGACTTTTTTTTGCCATATTTTTCTGACCATTTTTGCTCAAAATCCAGCTAAAAAATTAGAAGAAATGTTGGAATTGCATAGATAAATTGTTGATATTACACAATTTTGGTGCAGTAGAGGTCTTTGAGGGCGTTGTATCCATTTATGTATTCAAAAATTCAATTTCAGCAACGAAAAATTGCAATTTGACCAAAAATTATAAATCCAGATTCCAACGATGATTGTCAGAAAAAGTCCAAATCGTATCACAATTAGACTTCTTCTTATTTAAATATTACGCAAGAGCACAACTACAAAAATTTCCCCTTAAGTTGAAAGTGTTTTTTACCTACAAACATTGTTTAATTGGTTCAAGTCAATATAATCCAAAAATTTGATCTGTAAACGCTAGGCCTATGGCCCATCCATCTCACCAAGATGGATGCTTCTTGAATTGTTGTTTGTGTAATTTGAATTCACTGCTTCTTCCATGGCTTCTATAGAAAACAACTTTAGTAGTAATAACTTCCATAGAAATATCTTTTGTAGCAAAGATTCCATAGCAATAGCTTCAACAACAACCACTATGAGTTCCGACTCTAAGGGAAATTAAACAACATGCTACAAAACACTTCAAACAACAAAATATTCCACTCTGTAGTCCAACTTTGAGTCAGAAAAAAAATACTCTACTATAGAGTGCCAATACACCTCAATATTCTTTGCTCATAAGTTTTTGATAATGTCAAGGAACCAACATAATCAATAAAAGAGAGAATCATTATTTGGTTGTGTGCAAAAATGGATTTATGGACTGTGTTTTAAAAAGAAGAGTTGTAGTGAATGTTGAAACAAATTTAGGGATTGTAGGCTGGAAATAATCAACCAACGAGTGAGTGGAGGTGTCCAGCTAAAAGGAAAAATGTCTCAGCAAGTTGTAGAGTGTTGTGAATGTCCTATGGACAAGGGAAATCTGCCCAACCAACATTAAAACGCTATGGACGACTTGTGGGAAAAGGAAAAACACCTAGCAAGAAATAGTGATCTGGATTATTTTTGAGAACGAAATGAAAGCAGAGATACTACAATGAAATACACATAAATATTTCCAGAAACAAAGAAATACAGTAATACACTATTTCTATTAATGAAAGAAATGTACAGAGACTGTAAAAATACAGAGTGAAAGACTCGCTAGAATGGTGGAAACTTATCTCTGAGAAGAGATGTGATGGATACTCGCATTCGCAAGAAGATGATTGTTACAATGAGGCTCCAAAGGCCTTTTTAACATAAGTAAAATCCAAAACCCTAACCCTGGAAGATGAAAATCCAAAAGGTTTGTGGGCCCCGATGGGGGTAGTTGATACGCCAACTTCCCGGGGGCGTAACTTTTACATACTATCTCCATTTGGGGCGCTCGATACATCATTGGAAAGTTCTAACCGAGAAGAACAATTTTCAATAGGCCCAAGTCAGTGCCTTCGCTGGTCACCTGGGCCCCAAATCCCCTAAAAATATCATTTAGGGCCTCAAAACAACCCCGGAAGTTTGGAACCCGAAAAACTGTTGAAAAACTGCCAAGATGGAAAACTGTTTTTCGAGCCCGTGGAATAGGTGGGTAGCCACCGATATCCACCTGGATCAAATAGATGGTCATGAATGGCCTATGGGAAAAATAAAAATTCCCAACAAACAATTTATGGTTGTGGACAACCCGTGGGAAAAGTAAAAATGCCTAGCAAGCAATAGAAAGTTGTGTTTATAGTCTGAGACTATTATTGCTATCATGAAATGATCCAAAAATTAATTATCATACCCAACACATTAGAAATTTATGAACCCACACCAAAGCCATAAAATTGAAACCATTACACACATATCTCAACAATTAATGGGCATTTTAATTAAGTTTAGGGGATTAACATAGAAGAATGAGCTATACATAGAGTTGTGTATACACTGACAATACAAAATCGCAGGTGGCCATGGCTCAAACACACCTTCGCTCAACATGGACAGGCTCAATAACTCCTTTGTCCACTCAATTTCAATAATGTTGCTCTCCTCGAGATCTCATTTCTACCATTTTCCTCCCCATTTCTCCTTGCATCTCCCTATCCATGTCCTTATTCACTACAACCTTCATTTTTAATGGGTTATCTTTCGAAGGCCAACCATCACAATAGTTCAGTTCCACTTCTAATTATTTTTCCAAAAGACGAAAAAAAAGGACATGGTTATAAAATTTACAAAAGGGAAAGAAACTAAGTTCTTATTACAAATTTTGGAGAGGATCGAATTTGGATCACACCTCCCCATTTTCATGCATTTGGTCCCCAAAAGATTCAACTCCCTTCAATCTTCTTCTTCTCTTATCATCAAACAAACTCTAACAAATCTTTAGGAAAATGTGCCTCTACTATAGGATGGAAGATAAGAGATGAATAGGGTCTAACTTTTGCATAACCATGCTATCATTCTCATGGTTGGAGATGGCATTCTTTGTTGCAATAGGTCATTGGAAAACCACTACTCCTTGGGATACAATTTCAAGAAACTACTCTTTACCCTTGACCTTGACTCTCCAAGATTTATTCTTGGTTGTTTGGTTCTTGGGATGGAATTTTGGGTGAAGCCTCCAACATTTGGCTTCCCAATGTCCAGTGAATTTGCAATACTAACAATAGTTCTTGCATGGATTGCTTGGTCTTCTAGAATGCCAACAATTTCTAGCCTTATGACCCCTTTTCTTGCAATAGAAGAAATAAAAAAAAAAAAAAACGATGCCATACTTTTTCAGTTTGTGATGATACTTGATAGCTTGGTTGCTTGGTTCCCCAAGAGTTGGAGTAGATTTGGATGGACGAACCATCTCTTTTCTTCCCTCTTTGAAGATTCTACAAGTATATTTGAGTGTATTGTTGCAAACTCCTTTGTCAGTTGCCTTTTCCTCCATGGGAATGGCTTATTTTCCAATTCCTCTTGCCTTGACAAAGGTGGTTTGAGCTACACTTGCACTAGCTTCTTGTCCACTGAATCTTAGGCCTTCATGCTTGGGCCTATGTTGAGCTACAATGGGGATCAGAATCCATTGGGATTCCTTGAGTATCCCTTGGCCATCATAGCCCATTTTCCTCATGATCTTAGAACCAATGCCTCTAGTATTCTTTTCAAAGTCACTGAAGGTCTCTTGAGAAAGGGTCTTGGAAAGTGAGTTTATCATGCTTGATGTGGTCATGGTGTTGGATTTGACAGTGGCAATGGAAGGGGCTTGCTTGGTCTCTTAGAAAACTACTTTTAGCTTCTTCAAGGCCTCTTCCTTTGTTATCAAGTCCTGGTATAGCTGAGCAGTCACTTCGGCGAACCTCTCATCTTGCCAATTTTCTAGTAGAGTAAATTTCTCCCCCAATTGCAAGAGATACAATATGCTCCTATCTAATTCTTCCCTCATGTCAGTGAAGGAGTCCTAGCACTTGGAAAACTTGTTTTATATCTCATCCACTCTTTCCTCCAATACATAATTTATTCTTTGATCTACTTATTGAATGCTTTCAACTCTTCCATCTTCTCCCTCTTCAAGGCTTTGTCCATGGAAGTTGCTTCGAGGTATTTGATGAACTTGATATGATATCATATGTTCCATAGCAAACAACTTATATAGCAAAATCTTCCATAGAAATAGCTTCCATAGCAATAGATTTTTCCACAACCACTATGAGTTCTAGCTCCAAGGGAAGTTAAACATCATGCTACAGAACATTTCAAACAACAAAATATTCCACTCTGCACTCCAACTTTGAGTTTGAAAAAACATATGTTGTTATAAAAGTGCCAATACACCTCAAGATTATTTGCTCATAGGTTGTTGATCATACCAAGGAAACAACATAATCAATGAAAGAGGGAATCACCATTTGGTTCTGTGAAAAAACAGATTTAGAGATTGTAGGTTGGAAATAATTGACCAACAAGTGAGTGGAGGTGTCCAACTAAAAGGAAAACCTCTCAATAGGTTGTAGCCTTGTTATGAATTGTATGTGGGAAAAGTTAATTCACCTATCCAACATTAAAACACCATGGATGGTCTATGGGAAAATGGAAATTTGCTAGCAAGCAATAGATGGTTGTGGATGGTCCGTGGGAAAAATAAAAATGCCCACAAACAATTTATGGTTGTGGATAACTTGTGTGCAAATAAAAAATGCCCAGCAAGTTAAAGTTGAGATTGTTGTTGCTATCATGAAAGAATTAATAATCACATCCAACACACCATAAATTAATGAACCCACACCAAAGCCACGAAATTGAAACCATTACACATAGATCTCAACATTTAATGGGCATTTTAATTGAGCATAAGAGATAAATATATAGGGATGTGCTATATACAAAATTTGTGTATTGTTACTCACTAACAATACAAATTGCATATGGACATGGCTTAGAGACACCTTCTCTCAACATGGAGAGACTCATTAACTCCTTCATCCACTCAACTTCAAGCAAGTTTCTGTCTCTAAGCTCTCATTTATGCTATTGTCCTCCCCATTTCCCCTTGTATCTCCCCGTTCATGTTCTTCTTCACTACAACATTCATTTTTAATGGGTTGTCTTTGGAAGGTGACCATCACAATGGTTTGTTTCCACTTCCATTTTTTGTTGTTGTCAAAAGACAAAATAAAATAAAAAATTACATGTTCATAAAATTTACAAAAGGTAAAGCAACTAAGTGCTTATTACAAAGTTTGGAGAGGATCCAATTCAGATCAAAAGCATACACACAAAGTGACTCCGAACGTGTGTGTATTGCAAATAGCTACAACCAATACTTCCCAATCACATGAATACACATGATTGCACCATGGTTATAGTGATAGTGATGAGGAGGAGGAGAGTTTGTACTTGGAATTTTACTTGAACATATGTATATATTATCTCTTCAATGCACATATTTATGGTTGATTGAATGTTGCACACTTAGATATACAATGTGCGTTGTTTATTTTGGCATAATAGAATTGTAGAAGTGAGCTTGTTTTTCTTGGTTGACCATTGGCCTTAGCACTGCGAAGCCAACAAACCAAGCCTTGGAACAAATCCAGATAAAATCCATTCATCTCATTTGATGGATTCACATCAAGAAGATTGAACTCAATTGACAAAGGATTACAGAGACATATAATTTTAATTCTACAACAAGAGATCTGAGTTGGCGAGATGGACAAGCCATAAGCCTATAATCTAAAGATCATGTGTGCATCTTGGATTTTCTTGTATGACTATAAAATATCATATTCCCTCATTATGTGTCTCACATCAATAAGGGAGTAAGTCCACAAAGTATAAAAATTATTATATGCCATGAAGCTTATACCAATGAAAGTGATTCCACAATGATTGTAATGTCTCTTAATAACATATTGTTTTTTTTTCTTCGAAGGTGGAAAAATCTATCATGACTCAATTATCCACTAACAACAAGGAAAACCATCATTGGATACTATCTATGAATGTGGGTTGACTCATCACCATTATTCAAGGAAAACCAAACCACCTGAAATGACTTGTTGGTGGTCTACAAGGGGGTAGACTTCACTCCTACTAGATACCTCTGGGTCTTGGGTAGTTAACCTATTTTCTTATGTATGAGGAAGATGGTCTCTTAGTCAATCAAAAGTAGTTGTAGGTCCTACTCCAGGACCAAAAGGTAGTTTCAGCCTAGATAGTATCAACAAGAAATCTAGGGTCCCTTGTGGTTATTGTCGAGGTTACCTCCAAATGAGTCGTGTACTTTCTAGTAACATCTAGCCTTTCTCCCATACAACGATTAAAATTGAACCATTCCTAGCCCTTTCAAGGGGTTCAAACTCATCCTATAAGGGTGATTTAAAAAACACCCTTAAAAAAACTGTAATATTTGAAATCACTTGTCATTTATGAAGGATAACAAATATCATAAAATGTCAAAATAAGGGCCATATCTTCAATAATCCATCGATGTCCTCACTTCCAATGATTGGTTGTTAAATGCGCATTGATTCATCACACAACACTTTCCTTTAGCATCTAACCATAGATGTTGTCACTTCCAATGCTTGGTTGGTCAATGAGCATTGGTTCATCACACAATACTTGCCTTTAGCATCTAAAGGCTAAAATCATCTCTATTCTAGTTGGCTCTTATCTATTTCTTGATATGGTGTACCCTTCCAAAACATTAAATCCATCACCTAGCACACACCTAGATAAATATCCCACCACCATTTTTGGTGTATGCACTATTTTATATATCACTGAATGAAAGCTTCCTAAAGAATCTTAGACACCTTGTCTTTGTGAATACCCACTTGAATTCATGTCTCGTGAGCATTGTCAATTCTTGTTAATATGGGAATTGACATTGCATTTAGTTTACATCATGTTTTTGAGTTCCACACTCACCATAATTCCATTTTCTTTGTTATCTTTGCCTCTGGCACTTGCCATAATTCCATTTTCTTTGTTATCTTTGCCTCTGGCACTTGCCATAATTCCATTTTCTTTGTTATCTATGCCTCCACTATTAGCTCTATAAAAAACTAAAACAAATGGTCATAAGTTATGGATGTAAATTGTAATGAGGTTGGGAGCTTATTAGTAAGATTAATTGCAAATGAGTTGCTAAATGTCACTTTTGAAGAGCAAACAATAGACATTGGGAAACCTAGGGAACTTGGATCATCTTTTTTTTTTCATGTTCACATATTCCATTTAACTAATAGTATCAAACATGTTGATTCATAGTTATTTTATTGCATTCTTAATGCTATGTATTTACATGTTAAAATTCATGACATCGTTATATCTTTGGTATCTAATATGATTATTATTTCAGCACATTGGTGGGCCTCTCAACCACTTTGTATGTAATTTGTGGTATTCTCACTAATACAATAGATAATGGGAACAAAATGCATAATTAAGAATTGAATGTAAATATTTCAACAATCCACCAACCTTATACAAGGTTGGTCAAGATCATCGTAAATATAATGCATAGTTTTTCTTTAGAAAGATTAATTGTAAATGAGTTGCTAAATGTCACTTTTGAAGAGCGAACAATAGACATTGAGCAACCCAGGGAAATTGGGTCATCTCTCTTTTTTCATGTTCACATATTCCAGTTAACTAATAGTATCGAACATGTTGATTCATAATTATTTTATTGCATTCTGAATGCTATGTATTTACCTGTTAAAATTCATGACATGGTTATATATTTGGTATCTAATATGATTATTATTTAAACACGTCGGTAGGCCTCTCAACCACTTAGTATGTAATTCATGGCATTCCCATTAATACAATAGATAATGGGAACAAAACACATAATTAATAATTGAATGTAAATCTCTCAACAATCCAACAACATTATACAAGTTTGGTCAAGCTCATCATAAAGATAATTCATAGTTTTTCTTTGTTTCACATAAAACTATTTAATGATTATGTTTGGAATTAAAAACTCTATTAAACTTGGTGAAATGTTCTAACTCGTATATTCTTGATTAAGTTTAGATTTGAATTTGCACAAAATGAACCCTGTCTACATCAAAAAAACTAAAATTGGGATTACAACAATGAGAATTATGATTTTGTTCATTCAATTTATAGCATCATCAAATCCTCACTCCTTATTCCTCTAAAATGATCATTCCCCTTTTCTCGATTTCATGCATCTTTATCTATCACACTCTTTCACTTTCTTCTTCTTATTTCTAGCAACATTGGCATCAGTGTGATGATACTTTGCAAATATTTTGAGAATGTCCCATAAATCTCTTTCCCCCTCTCACATCCCAAGCCCAAGATCAAGGAGACGTATCCTTTGTAGCATTAATACTTTGAACAACATTTTTGAAGTTGAGTGGGATTCTTAAGAAATCTAGGGAGAAGGTAACATACTTTGTATTACCATCAATGTAATGTCCCCCACCTCTTGATGAATAGGGTTGGAGAGACTCAGTAGTCTAGCTATCCCCACTAGACTATAGTCTCAGGCATATTGGGGACAAAGTCAACCATAAGACATAACATTGTATTATTAAGTTGACTTTGTGTGGAAAAGGATAACTCAATGAAAGAAAAGAAAAGGTGAGCTAAGGTTAAGAGTTAACCCTAGGGGTTAACTAACTTAATAAATGAATAGACTGGAGCTATAAAGGAAAGGGCAGGGCACACTCCTTAGACATTCTGGATTGTTATCTTATTTTCATTGGAGTTCTTGAGCACAAGCAGTTTTGAGGGTTTTGAGTCTAAAACCCTAGAGATCAACTCGGTGGTGAAATATTCCACCTTTCTTGATCTAGGCTTGGTCCCGGAGGTGAAATAATCCTCCCACACCATTCTACAATGTTTCAGGGTTTGTTCTACAGGAATATTCTAGGCTAGGGCGCAACCTAGGGGGTTTCCAGCTAGGGGGGGCGCACCACCTTGAGGAGATTGATTCGATCTGGAAGAAGGAGAGGGATTTTCGGAAAAGGAACACCTGGGTTTTCTTCTTAGGGTCCCTAAAATCATTCTTGGTCTATTTCTGAGGAGATTATACTTACAGTTTATTTCTGGGAGCTTGGCACGAATTGGAGAAGAGAGGAGCACATTGCAGAAAGAGGTTTTCAGTGTTTGATGGCTCAGATCTTCATGGATTGACTTGAAACTTCATCATATTGTTAACATTAGCCCAATCTACATTATGGGAGATTTTGGTGGCATTTGGAGGCTCCTAGAGGGGAGAATGAATTCTCCTTGACTTAGTCAAACTAGGAGGGCGCAAACCAGTTGAGGGTTTTCCCAGTTGGAGGAGCAGAACTTCACAGTTCAACTTGAGACTTGGCCCGGTGGATTCTATTGGCCCGATCTACATTCTGGGAGAGTTTGGAGGGATTTGGAGCTCAAAAAGAGGAGGGTCGAAACTTGAGGGTTCTTCAACATCCAGAGCAGGGCGCAACTCAGCCAGTTGGAGGGGTTTGTAGTGTATTGACAGGTCTTCTTATCTTCAATTTGATCTTGCATGCTGGCAGCCTTTGGAGGCTTGGATCTCTTCTCAGACAGCCTTTGGGAGGCATTTATCTTAGTATTGCTTATTATTGTATCAGTTGGCAACCTATTTTGTTATTATTGGGGTTTCCTTCTAGATCTGCAGATCTCTTGTATACGGGATCCTTCGACTATCTAAATAAAGGTTAGATCTGACATTATTGGTACTCTGTTGGCGTTCTTGTATATCTTTTCTTGTTTATGATTATGTGCTGAAATCTATTGCTCATCCAACATTAAGTAAACCCATAATGAACATCTTCATGAGTAAACCTACAAACACGTAAACAAACACAACAAATAGTAAACAATTAGTGTTTCAAGCAAAAAAATGGCTTGGGAACATTACAATGGTATCAGAGCATTGATCCTCCCATCTTGTGGGGATCAGTGCATGCAGAAGTTTAGTGGCATTTACATGAGCAGATGTAGGAAGCAGACGAGTGAGACAGAGGCAAAAATGGAGGGGTCAAGTGAGGACAGTGAGCCACATATTCTGGCAAGTTTCGCTAAGGAGTTACAACACTCCATAAACATGACATAGAGCACCCTTGTGCATCATATACAGGAAAAACAGGAAGCAATGCGCAAGGGACAGGTGGAAATGACAGAGACTCTGAAAAGAGTGAATGACAGCTAGGAGAGATTGACGCAACTCCTGATGCAAATGAATCATGCAGGGAAGAGTCCAGAGGTTTATGCCAACAAAGAAGCTAGTGGATCTCATGGAGGGAATAGACCTCAATAGGAGCATAGCCCCCGTTATCACACCGAGGGACAAAGCTATGGAGGTGGTGCACCCTAGGGGAAAAAACACAGTAGGACCACCCCTAGGCCCTATCTGCGTACATTCTTGGATAATCAACCATAACACAACTATGAGGATGATATTGAGGACAATTTTGAGCAGTCTGCCAAGGAGTATCATGCCTTAAGTGCAGGGTTCTAAAAGCAAGTCACGCTAGACCAGTATTGTAGAATCAAGTTTTGGGGTAAGCCTAAACAGTGTCAAAGGCCCAAACTATGAATTAGAACACAGGGCAGGCAAGATAGAAATTCCTTATTTTGATGGTTCTGCTAAGGTAATTGCACAAGCATGAGTGCAAAAGTTGGATACCTACCTACAGCTTAACCCCATGAGGGAGATGGATGCCATCAAATTTTCCACCATGTAATTGGATGGAAAGGCTCGTGATTGGTGGTACCATGGGTTGACCACACTGGGTCACAATCAGAGTACGTCCTATATAGAGTTCACACAAAGTCTCATTGACATGTTTGACCAGGGGTACCCAGAGCTACCTTTTAGGGAGCTCACACTGCTCAGATAGACAGGATCACCGAAGGTTTACATAGAAGAGTTCCATAGGCTAGAAGTGATGGTACATGATGTGTCTCAAGCGATACTTATGATGCTCTTCATAGAAGGGTTGATGGAACCCTTGAGAGATTGGGTCAAGGATTTTAAGTCTACCAACTTGCATGATGTCATTTGGAAGACTAGGGACTTAGGATCGGCAACAAAGACAACATTCACCCCTATACCTCCTAATCAAGGGGATAGAGACCAAAGACCTCCTATGAACCAAGGAGGGATAGACCCAAGGGGGTTTGACTGAGGAAGGGGTTGGATGGATGAGCCCACTAGGAGGGAATTGAGGAGGAAGCAGTTGTGCTTCACCTCCAAGGAATCATGGGACCCAACACACAAATGCATGAGTAAGGGAAAACCCACTACATTGAGGTGATTTCAGATGATGAGGAGGATGAAGATTTCGACCACCTACAGAACATGGAGGTCGAAAAACAAGGACAGGCAGAAGAGGAAGATGCAAGTCATGGCCTTACAACATATGAGAAGGTGACACTTGCATCCATCAACGGGGTACCTAAATTCAACACTTTTAGGATGAGAGGGGTGCTACAATAGAAAAAGGTCTCAGTTCTCATTGATGGAGGAGCCTCACACAACTTCATTGACTCATCCCTACTGCAAAGAAGACATATACCGACAGTGGAGTTTGAAGGATTTCGTGTGGAGGTAGCAGGGGGGCGCACCATGCCTTGTGACATGTACATTCTGGGAATGAAACTTACCCTGGGCAGGCATGATTTGGCACAATATTTCTATGTTATTGTTATAACCCTAATTTGCACCAGACATGCTTACCTGGCATCAGGCCATATCAGATTCCTTCTTTTCCAAAACACTATTGAACAACTCTTCAAAAACGTCTTTTATAAAGGCCCATGCGCCCTTCTACATTATTGCACGTGTGTACATGCTAGCTGACCCAAGACAACCTGCGTGTACCTACAAAAGCACGAAAAAAGGACAGTTGTTGACGGAACACATAGCTTTGGGTGAGTTAAGTAAACCTTCCGGCCATGCATGGCCAAGGGTTTGACCAAATACCTAGCTTCTTCTAGCCTATAAAAGAAGGGTTAGGGGTCCCAATTGGAAGAGGAGAATCATAGTAAAGAAACTATACCCGATTGCGCATTCCCTTTGTCCCAACCCTTTAGTCATCCTTGTGCAAAGAGAAAGATAGAGCAAAGAAGTTGGAGGACAGTTGAAGAGGATCTCAGGACTAGGTTCGTGGAGCAGTGGTCGGCTTCATCATTGTAAGTTGATTTGTTGAAGTTAATAATAAAGAAGTACTTTTCCCATCCCACCATATGAGGTTTTCATGGTTTATTGCATACTTGTTTATTGAATCTCTAACCCATTAATCTATATATCAAATGCATGTGGAGTTTTTTGTTTGTCTTGTGTGAATGCAGGTCAGCCTTGGGAGGAGAGTTGCAGTCAAAGAGTGATCAAGCGTGAAGAAGGATTGATATCAAACACCCGAAATAAGGTATGCTTACTTGATATTCTTAACTATGTATTTGCTTAAGAATAATGGGGATTAGGTCTGGGATGACAGTCGAAAGTAAAAATCTTTAGGTCTTTTCTGCATGCATAATTAAACCCTAAGTGCTAGTCCATAGAGGGATTTCCCACTCACAACATAATTGGCGACCATAATGGGGACAGTCTAGGGTTTCTAGGATTATTTTTTGGGTATTTTTAAGAACTGGTTTCATTCCCTATTTTTAAAGTTTCTACAAAAGTCTGAGCTAACAGAGATTCTGGTCTTCCATACCAGTTATCTCTGTTTTTTTGCTTGACTGTATTTTTTTTTCCAAGACCCACAGAGGTACACGCGGCCTGTATAAGGTTTGCACGCGTGTACTTGCACCCTATATTCTCACAACCCGTGTGTACACGCTAGCTGAGGAAGTGTCAGTCGCATGTATGATTCCAGAAAATTTCTCTTAAAGAGGCAGTCATCCTCTTCCCTGTCAGAATTAGTCCTTCTCAGGGGTTTTCTAGAACTCTTTCTAGTCTTTGTTGGTTGTAGTCTATAGCTTAGGTTTCACCTCGGATTGGTTTGTTCTATGAAGTTTTCCTTGAATTGTTTTCTTTTTTCTATTAAAGTAAGTGTCTGAGTCTTCAAGAGATTCTGGTTCTCAGTACCAGTAGTCTCTGCCTGGGCTGGCTTGCTTGGATTTTTATTTGTCTCAGATTTTCAGATATACACGCGGCCTGTATAAGGCCAGCACGCGTGTACACGCGCTCTGACTTTACACATCTCGTGTGCACACGCTTGTTGTTGAACTGTCTGTTAGCGTTAGAAGTCACTCCTGGATTGCTTGCAGGAGCAAAGCCCAACGCCCATCAGTTTTATGTCACGATTTGTTTATGAAGGGTGATCAAATGGGGATAATGGCTCTAGGAGGTATCACTCTAACTCAGGGACTGAGTCTGGTTCATAGGGACAGAGGAGGTATGGAATCCTAACTTCATCCAGTGGGTTGATTTAAACATGAACATGTGGAAGACTTAGGAGAAAGTGGACAAACAGCTCTGGGCATCAAGCTTGCAGCAGTTTGCAGAGGAAAAACTCCGAAAACAGGATCCTCCTGGTTCAGGGCTTCAAGAAGCTGAAAGAGGACTTGACTGGATCCTCCAATTCCAAGTCATTCAACGCTAAGAGAATTACAGGGACTGATTAGAGGCTCCATAACTATTACAGTGATCCATTACAACATCATCCTATAATAGTTACAGCTCGACTGGATCCTCCAATTCCGAGCTGCTCTAATA